>CM040839.1:22299854-22487354 GCA_022828995.1 Vimba vimba
TACCTCTGGAAGTGGTTGAAAGTGGACAAGACCAAAACGTTTTAGACCTCGTTTACACCTGTATTTAGCATTAAAAATGCTTCTTAAAGGTCCCATATTGTACACCTTCCTGGAGTTTTATTTTATGTTTTGATGTCCTTAAGAATACATATTTGTGGTATAAGTAACCCAAACCAACTCAATATATTTTTACAGCTCCTTTCTCAGGAGCTCTGCTGAGAACAGGTCGATTTTGGCCTGTCTAATTAATATTCATGAGCCTCTCTTCTGATTGGCCTGTTGTTTTCTGAGTGACGCACGGCCAGGCCAACCACAGGTAACTAGAATCATGTATGCTGTAGCCTGCTGTGGCCTGGTGATACTCACAAGTAAGTTAAATAAAACACCTGTAATGATGGACATTGCTGAGGGAAATGTTATCTGGCCTTATATGTTTGAGCCAGACTCAGACCCCGAATCGGTGACGACAGGAGACAACCAACCACCTCCTCAAACGCGCTTACAAAAGGATGGTTCAGTATGGTAATTCATGTTTTTTTTTTTTGTTTTTTTTTTACTTTCGCCGTTATTGTAAGAGTATTATAATTACCATTACATGCTGCTCGCAGATTTAATGTTGACGCTAATTTAAACTGTCTGTAAACAAACTCAGACTTATGCAAGTACACTAAACGTTAGTTTCCGTTAGCAAAACAAAGGACACACAGACTGAGTGAACTCAATCTCACCGTCTTAACTCAATAAAAACAACAGAATAGGAAAACAAACAACGTATTTTCTTGTTTCCAACAGATATTCTATCAAAGCTTGTGGCAACCATAGACTGTACAAAACAACACGTCAGCATCAACTTAGCAACACGTTAGTGTTGCATATCCATTTACAAACTATAATTTCAGATTATGCTGGCTCCATAATATAACATAAAGTTTATTTACGGGTTGTGAATTTGAGGTCGGACCCAACAATGTAGGGACTTGCAGCATCTTTGATGAGAAGCTTCTTTGAAAAACTGGCATTGAACTGAGCCTGACTGACGAAGCAGTCACTTGTGAAATGTGCAGAACAAACGGTTAAGGTCGAACTAAATTGCTGTGGTATTTCTGAATAAATAAACATTAGCCACTGGTCTCTTATATTAATGTTGTTCGGAAGCCTGTGCAATGATGTCGTTTCCTGACATCCATCGACTAAACAGCATTTTCTCGACAATTGTCCATGTTGTTGTTGCTCAGCAATGGCATGGATGCGATGTTGTCTGGGTTTGGGCAAAAGGAGAGAGGGACGGTGGGCGGTGCTCAGGGTGGGACTGAAGGCGGTGACTGAGTAGTTCTGACGTCACATTTTTACGGAAGTCACAATGGCTCGTGAAAAGGCACAGCTACTACTTATATTAGGGCTGCACAATTAATCGAATTTCTAATCGTGATTATGATTACGGATGCCACGATTACGTAATCGTTCAAAGCCGCAATTACAAAAGAAAATCCACTCTGAATGCTTGTGTTTAGAGCATGTTATGTATATTTCATTAACAGTTCTTGTTAGTACTGTGTATTCACTGGTAACTGTCGTTTCTATATTAACCCCAAAATGCCACTTTATTTTTACTTTGTGTTATTTTTTATATTTTTAAATGACTGTGGTGGCTCATACCAACATTGTATTAACAAAAACTAGTCTGGGACTACTATTTAATACCTTTAGCATAGGCCTAATGTTTATTTATTAGTAGTCTTTACTATTAGTCATATTCTTAAAATTTATGTGTATGTTAAGTAAAGGGTAGCCTACTTGTGTCTGTGTGTTAATAATTTTTGTGTAAACATGTATTATAATATGCCTATCTATACACATTAATATATATATATATATATATATATATATATATATATATATATATATATATATATATATACACTCATTCTTTTAATACTTTGTAACTTTTATATTTCTCGTCTTTCTTTTTCTTTGTCTATTCTATGTACAGCACTTCGGCCAACCAAGGTTGATTTTAAATGTGCTTTATAAATAAACTGAATTGAATATTTAACAGTTAAACAAAACTTTAATTGGGTCATCATTTCCTCACCTTCATTTCGTTGTTCCAAAATTGTAGCCGTTATTGCTCTCCTCCATAGTTCCCAATTCTCTATCGCACTTCCTCATATTTAAACCTTGATTCCAAAGCTCACAAGAACCTTTGTGGCAACGTTTGGTCGCATCAAGTCTGCTGCAACATGCCCTTATGAAAAAGAAGTACTAATATAATAGTATAATCCGCCCACCAATGTCTGGTTGAGAAAAACAAAATTACAAAAGACACCCATCTGATAACAGGAGCAGTGGTGTGGAAAGTAACGTGGGTGGCGTTAACATTTGACATGATAAACCCAAGTTTGAATCCACCTTTCTCTGAACTCATTCTTCCTATAAAATGCCTAACGAGTAGTGGGGAAAAAGTGTTTAGCAGGTAGGGGTAGGGGTAGGGGTAGGGTTAGGGTTAGGGTTAGGGTTAGGGTTAGGGTTAGGGTTAGGGGAAGGGGAAGGGGAAGGGGAAGGGGAAGGGGAAGGGGAAGGGGAAGGGGAAGGGGAAGGGGAAGGGGAAGGGGAAGGGGAAGGGCTTTAGGAATGGGGACAAGTTATGTCCCTATGAGGTGGCATCCATTTTTGATTTTAATAAATATAATCATATACACTGTATATGTTATTGCATACTTTTTTTATAATGTACGACAATACATTGAGGTGCAAACAGTATCTGCCACTATTTGCACTAAGTATAAATAGCATAAATAACAACTAATTAGACTAAGTGCAAAGGAAATACTGCTATTTTCACTTCCACTTTATAGCCTCTTCCTTAAAATACATTGACTTTAAATGTTATATAAAATCGAACACACTACAGTTGAAACTATGATCAAGTACTGTACATGTGCTTTAGTATGTTAGTCAACACATCAAAATAAGTGTGCTTCTTAAAGCATGACAAAAGATTATTAAATATAATTCTTTAACATGTACTTTAAAGTAAAACTAATTTGACAATAAAGTATTAATTAAGCGCTCTTCTTTTTAACAATGGAGATGACACTTACATTTTTATGTTCAGTTTCAGAGTGGACTAGCCAATCAAAGTTCATTACAAGCATATTCATATAATCTCACTAATCAACACAGAAGTGTCTCCACTTGCTTAACTCACTTATCCTGACATCCTCCAACTCCACCTTTTCTCTCCACTGTCTAGGAAACTCTGAGTTTGACGTATTGTCTCTTGATAAACTCGTCTTCCTATTCCCATGTCCCTCTTATGGATTATTTGAGCATGAAAATTAAGTGAGATGTTTGTTGAAAGAATTATGGGTAAATCAATTAAGACTCAGACTAATGGGGAAGGGCAGTGACCCACTTAGCTCAGCTGTTGCAACAGAAAACTACGGAAATCTGATATTGAGTTTGACAAGGGCAACATCTGGCCTGCTGCACCACAACAGATGCAAGAGAGGGAGGACGGGTAGGACTGGGAGGAGAGAGAGAGATAGTGGAGAGAGTGAGATAGAGAGAAAGGAAATGGAGCGGGGAGAGAAACACAGCGTATGTGTCGTGGAGTATCAGAGATGGACAGACACTCTGAGGTTCAATTCACACCTTCTGGTGATGACTCTATCTGGAGCTGACACTGAGTTGTGTTACCTCATCAGTTCCTGTCTCTCTCCTTCACTCCTCTTCCTCTGACACAATCTGCTTCAGCCCTCTTCACTGCAAAACAAAAAATATATAGACTGAAACATTCCTAAAACAAGCACAAGATAAATTTACCTGAGAAGAATAGTTGTCAGATGACATGTTTTCAGGGAATAATAGTATGTTAAATTAAGTTTTATTTTTATTATGATTAAAGCTATTTCTAAAATATATTTAATTTACTCTTTGTGAACAAGTACTTTTGTACACACTTAACATACGATTTTGCGTGGCAGTAACAATACTCAATGTAGCAACACGCGCGTTTTAGTAGATCTGCACGATTAATCGTTAAAAATCACGCTCTCAATCCATACAATCTCATTCCTAAATGACAACGATTCGCCTGTGTCTATTAAAGGGGTGGTTGATTATGATTTCACTTTTCTAACTTTAGTTAGTGTGTAATGTTGCTGTTTGAGCATAAACAACATCTGCAAAGTTTCAATGCTCAAAGTTCAAAGCAAAGGGAGATATTTGCTTTTAAAGAAATTGTTTTTTAAGGACTACAACAAACGGCTGGTAGGCTGAACACGATATTCCTCCCGGGTTAGTGACATTACTAACCCTAGAATTTACAAAAACCCCGCCCCCTGAACACGATTTATAGATTTTCAAGACAGAATATGCTAATCAATTTCTAGAAGATAACTACCCATCAGCTACAACTAATCATTCAGAAATGTCCTGTTGCTTCTACATGTTGTCATTTCTTCTTGAGTCTCTCCATCATTGTCTGACTCCGATTTGAACATAAAAGGCTAAAATTTTCAGTGCATTTTGGTGTGAGGTAAAAGGAAGCTCTTGAAGCTCCGCCCTCTGTGCCGGGAGCAGCAGCTCATTTGCATTTATAGGAACAGACACAAAACTGAGCGTTTTGAGCGTTTACATTTACATTTATTCATTTAGCAGATGCTTTTATCCAAAGCGACTTACAAATGAGAACAATAGAAGCAGTTAAACTAACAGTAGGACGACAATATGCAAGTGCTATGACCCTTCTCAGTTTAATCTAACGCAGATTTTTTTTTTTTTTTTTTTTTTTTTTAGAGAACAGAATAGAATAGAGTAGTAGAGAAAGTGTTAGTATTACTGGATCAAGTGCTGTCGAAAGAGAAGCGTCTTCAGCCGTTTCTTGAAAGTGGCTATGGACTCAGCAGCTCTGGTTGAGTTAGGCAGATCATTCCACCAGCAGGGAACAGTCATGGTAAAGGTCAGAGAAAGAGATTTTGTGCCTCTTTGAGATGGCACCACAAGAAGTCGTTCACTTGCAGAGCGCAAGTTCCTGGATGGCACGTAAGTCTGAAGTAAAGAGTTAAAGTAAAAGGGAGCAGAACCAGTGGTTGTTCTGTAGGCAAACATCAGTGACTTGAATTTGATGCGAGCGGCAACTGGCAACCAGTGCAATTTTGTGAGGAGAGGAGTGACATGTGCCCTTTTCGGCTCGTTAAAGACCACTCTAGCTGCGTCATTTTGGATCAGTTGCAGAGGTTTGACTGTGCAAGCTGGAAGACCAGCCAGGAGAGCATTACAATAGTCCAGTCTGGATAAAACTAGCGCTTGGACAAGGAGTTGTGTAGCATGCTCTGATAGGAAGGGCCTGATCCTCCTTATGTTGTACAAGGCAAATCTACATGACCGGGCAGTTCTAGCAATGTGGACTGTGAAGTTCAATTGATCATCAATTACCACACCAAGGTTCCTGGCTGACCTAGATGGAGTTATGGATGACGAGTCTAGCTGAATGGTGAAGTTGTGGTGAAGTGTTGGGTTGGCCGGGACCACGAGTAGCTCTGTCTTCGCAAGGTTTAGTTGAAGGTGGTGGTCCTTCATCCAGACAGAAATGTCTGTCAGGCAGGCTGAGATACGATCAGCTACCGTCGGATCGTCGGGCTGGAATGAGAGGTAGAGTTGTGTGTCATCAGCGTAGCAGTGATAGGAAAAGCCATGTTTCTGAATCACAGATCCTAGTGATGTCATGTAGATGGAGAAGAGAAATGGTCCAAGCGCTGAGCCCTGAGGCACTCCAGTAGCTAGATGTTGGGTCTTAGACACCACACCCCTATACCCTAAAGGACCTACCTGAGAGGTAAGACTTGAACCATAGGAGTGCGGTTCCTGAGATGCCCTTCATCTTTAGGATTGACAGGAGGATCTGGTGGTTAACTGTGTCAAAGGCAGCAGACAGATCCAGCAGGATGAGAACTGAGGATTTGGAAGCTGCTCTTGCCAGTCTCAGAGCTTCAATTACTGAGAGCAGGGCCGTCTCAGTTGAGTGTTTTGAAAACAGACTGATTGTTGTCCAAGAGGTTGTTCTGTGTAAGGAAGGAAGAGATCTGGTTGAAAACAACTTGTTCAAGTGTTTTCGCGACGAATGGAAGGAGAGATACCAGTCTGTAATTCTCCAGATGTGCTGGATTTAGAGTGGGTTTCTTAAGCAGTGGGGTTACACGAGCCTGCTTAAATGCTGTGGGAAAGGTACCAGTGTGAAGAGAGGTGTTTATGATGTGTCTGAGTGCGGATACAACCAAGGATGAAACGGCTTGAAGTAGGTTAGTGGGAATAGGATCAAGAGGACAGGTGGTAGGGCGATTGGAAAGGAGGAGTTTGGAGACTTCTGCCTCTGAAAGTAGAGAGAAGGAGGGTAGAAAGTGTGTGTTAGCTGGAAAGTGTGTGTGTCAGTTTGTGGATTGGTAAACTGGCCGCTGATGGAGGTTGTTTTATTTATAAAGAATGTAGCAAAATCATCAGCTGTTAGTGTTGATGAAGGAGGAGGAGGGTTGAGAAGAGAGGAGAAGGTTTTTAAAAGCATGCTGAAGAATTGTTAATTTTGTTGTGATAGTAAGTCATTTTAGCAATAGAGATATTAGCAGAGAAGGAAGAGAGGAGGGACTGATAAAGACCAAGGTCAGTAAGATCTTTTGATTTGCACCACTTCCTCTCTGCACCCCTGAGTTTCGAACAATGTTCACGGAGAACATCAGAGAACCGTTGTCATGTTAGTTATGAATCAGCTTCACAAACAATCTTTTCAACCACAAAATATAATTATTTCTGTGTTACAATAATTCATATTATCTCAGAAGTGCTGGGATAAAAGTTTATTGTTCGGATATAAACAATGATGTCTACTGTGTAGTTATCAAAATAGAGTAAATCACCATTTGAATGTAACTTGATGCTTCAAATAAACACTGTATCAATTACATTGTTACACCACTAGGTGACTCAATATGTTAACAACCACCAAGCAATGCTTTAGAAATTTCAGTGCAGAATACTGAAAAAGACTTTAGCAAACGCATAGCAACCCCCTGGCAACCGCCCACAACACAGCATAGCAACATGGCAAAAAATACTCTGAACATGCTAGCAAGTAGCAACCACCTAGCAACACACTAAAACAATCTGAATATGTTAGCATCCATGTAGCAATGTTCTAGCAACTAAAAGCATGTTAAAAACACTTTGGCAACACAGAACTTTAAATTCACTTTTTTTTTCTTTATTATATTTCTCAGCATACATAGACAGGTAGTGTGAATGTCAGTGAGACCAGCGCTCTATCAATCTCTAGGTACTGCAGAGAGAGAGAGAGAAACACTCATACACTTCAGTGCAGAGCTGCTGATATGACAGGCTGAAGTTGAGAATAAGAGAGTGAGAGTGAGATGAGAAAGGAAAGCAGATAACATCTGAAGTGCTGAGAACTGCATCTGTGCTGCAGGGCTGCTGAGGAAGAGCCCAGAGATACTGTCATTAAACACAAGAGACAGGCCATGAGGTCAGAGCGCTGGCCCCTAATGAGATATACAGCCAAGAGACAAGCTTACAGTACATACACACTGCAGCGCCCAGAGGAGAGCTTTACAGCCCAGAAGAGATCTCAGTTCACTTAAGTGTTAACTAATTCAAAAATAATGAAAAAAATTTTGTAAAATGAAATTTAGCCATATTTGCCTCATTTCCTCAGTGGTGAAAAATGTAATTATGATGGAGATCTTATTTGTGATGTTTTCTTCCAATACACTCACTGGTTTGTAGTCAAATGGACTTATAAAGCATTGGCTTACCATATCATTATCACAAATTAGTGTGATAATTCCATTAGTTAGTGACAATGCAGCATAAAAAACGGCAACCCAATTCAACACAACATGACAAAGCAAATGCTCTCAATTACAATGGTATGTAACTAGAGGGTTGCATTAGCAAGCCATGCAAGAAATGACAGCATGACCCAACAAAAAACAAAGTTAATATCTACTGAACTGTGCAACACAAAAGCCTAGTATGGTTACATATTTTAGAATTATTTCTAATCTATTATATTATTTATTGATATTTTGAATTAGCTTTTAGCATCTTAATAGTGAAGTTTTCATTTAAAGTAATTTTGGCTGATAGCTCCGTACTAAAAACCAGGGTGAACTAGAATGTCCTGATTAGCAATGCTGCGCAAAATACGAAATGTGATACAACAAACTAGAACGTTCCAATTAGCAATGCTACGTGCATCACAAAATATGTGGCACAACAATCTAGAATGTTCCGATTAGCAATGCTACGTGCAAAAAACATAGTAATTTACAAATATAAACATCAGTTAGTGTGAATAATATTCATATAGCCTATTTAACATGATATTTCAAAAGGTATTCAATAAGAAAATATATTCTCCAATATATACAAAAAACAAAGAAGAGCAAGCACATTTTTAACAGCTAAGCAGCGATAGCAGTTTCCAACCAAAAACAAATCTCTAAGCAGCAGGATGTGCTTTTTTAAGAGTACAGCACTCATACAGGAAGCCATCAGCATAAACACATGCTTTTACAGAAAGTGTTAATGAGGAAATTCTTTTATTAGACCAAAACGACTAGGGAAGTTTTACATATACTCTCAAGGGAGAGCAGAGCGGCCAGAATATCGACACATAGAAAGCCAAAGAATGTTCTCTCATAAACATAAATGATACACAGGAATGGCAGGAATCCACAGACGAGACAGCGAGGGAGAGACCTGCTGTGGTTCCGTAGAAGGTCAAAGACAGAAATAAAAAAAATTTACTGCCATTTTCATAGCTAAATAATGACAGTGAACAGTGTCAGTGACACCTCTGCTAAACGCCTCTCACACTTCTGTCGTGCTGAATAGCCATAACATGTCCAGTCTGCACACCCTGTCAGCACCACTTGTTTAGATCACAAAGGGTGAAAAGGTGATAATTGTGTTTTCAGACACTCGTGGATAGTAGGCTACTATCCACATTAGCTTGCTGTTGTAAGTGGTGTTTGCTAAATCAAGCATCACTGTTACTGTTGCTCATGATTTGTGGACCTAAGCATAGCGACCAAAATACAGAGACTTAAAGGGGTGGTATAATGCCCTTTTCACAAGATGTGAAATATGTCTCTGATGTCCCCAGAGTGTGTATGTGAAGTTTTAGCTCAAAATACCCCACAGATATTTTTATATAGCATGTTAATATTGTAATTTGTTGAGGTTGAGCAAAAACGCTCTCGTTTTTGTGTCTGTTCCTTTAAATGCAAATGAGCTGCTGCTCCCGCACAGAGGGCGGAGCTTCAACAGCTCGTGTCCTTTTACCTCACACAGACATGCACTGAAAATTTCAAAAACTTTTAGCCTTTTATGTTCAAATCAGAGTCAGACAGTGATGGAGAGACTCAAGAAGAAGTGACAACATGTAGAAGCAACAGGACATTTCTGAATAGTTAGTTGATGAATTTATGTAGCTGATGGGTAGTTATCTTCTAGAAATTGATTAGCATATTCTGTCTTGATAATCAATAAATCGTGTTCAGGGGGCGGGGTTTATGTAAATTCTAGGGTTGGTGATGTCACTAACCCGGGAGGAATGTCGAGTACTCCCTACCAGCCGTTTGTTGTAGTCCTTAAAAAGCTATTTATTTAAAAGCAAATATCTCCCTTTGCTTTGAACTTTGAGCGTTGTAACTTTGCAGATGTTGTTTATGCTCAAACAGCAACATTATATACTAAACTAAAGTTAGAAAAATCATAATCAACCACCCCTTTAAGGCCTGTTCACACCAACACAAATGTTTGGCATGAACATTCGGTCTGATTCTCGCATGCGATTTGTCTGTTCAGACCAATGCGTAATAAATGGCAGACAAATATCATATTCTTAAATATTGTTGTAGCTCAAACAGTAGTTTCCTTGGTGTGAACAGGTCTTTTGTTTTTTTCTAATAATTGTAAATTTTTGTACTATTCACATCATTCTAATTAATACGAAATTACGTTTTCCCATGAGATTATTCTGGCATCAAGTTTTGTCTATGCAAGATTCACCTATATTGATTCTTCAGAAAATGTGTGAATCTAGTCTAAATTAATTTATATGGCATCTAGTGCTCATTTTAGGTGCTTTAGGATGCAGATGACATAATATAATTCCACCTAATGCTGCTGTGTCGAATCCAGATCCTCATGCAGAAGGAGCTGTATGCAAAATGTGTGAATAATATCAATCCACAAATCTGACTTGTGATGCAGCCTGGATTCAAAAATTCATCAGCCCAATGGAACTGAACCAACACTGAACCGACTTGAGCTGAATAATGACACAATTGTTTTTTAGAGCTGCTACAACAGAATAATAACTTAAGTTTGCATAATTGATTCTGTTTTCCTGTTTATTACTGTGACGTTGCTTTGAAACAATCTGTATATAAAGCACTATATAAATAAAGGTGACTTGACTTGTCATAAATGTTATTATTAATTCGACATGTTTTAGTGTTTGATGATTCTCATTAAAAAACATGAATTAATCTCTGTAATTTAAAGAACTCAAGCACACAAAGTGCATACTGTTATTTGCAAAGAGTATATGCTTAATATAAATAAATAGTGTGAACACAAGCACAGGATACATGGCTGTAATGCTAATTATGGCTTACACCTACAGGATCACATATAAACTGCATAAGGAACAACATAAAATCACAAATTAAAACCATTTAATATCTAAACTGTTTCTACTATACAGCAATGAGATGAAATGGGGGGGAAATACTTTCGCTTATAGGCATACTTCATCCAGAAATGAAAATTCTGTAATTTACTCACCCTTGTGTTGTTTTCTTCTGTGTAACACAAAGATTTTTTTTTATCAAAGAACTATTGTTTGAAGTCTGCTGCTTTTCTATTTCTGTTCTTCATTTTAGGAGAAATATCTGAGACATAGCTGATACGTATATGAAGTCTCACAGAACCTCCTGAGACAATAAAAGAGAAAGTTTTGAGCTAAAACACGTCCTCAAGGTGAGACTAAATATACAGTATTCTTTAAACTCAGGAACTTTGTGGAGAGTGTCCTGATATTTAATGTGTTGTAATCGAGTGGTTAAAGATCCACGCTGGTAACCAATAGGTTGTAGGTTCAAAGCCCGCAATGGATGATTAATGAATCACCATCAGTGTGTCCTTCTACACCCACAGTGTGTCCCTTTCTGAAGTGTCCTAGTCCATGCTTCTCCCTTCACAGCATCACTGATGGATGTTGCTTAGGTCAAAATGAATGCTCATTTCAAACAAACTGTAAAGTCATCTTTCCTTACCAAAGAAGTCATTGTTACCTTCACAACTGCAAAGATCACAAGTTCTGATGCAGTGCAATGATCTTGGGATTGAAGTGTTCGTCAGTTTATTTATTCAATAATACAACTGAACTGAATCAACACTGAACTGACTTCAGCTGAACAATGAAGGTGTATAAAGGTGTAGATAATAAAGGAGACTTTATTTATATAGTTGTTCCTGAGTAGGCACCATTCATGACGTCTGGACCAGAATGTTCAATTCAGGTTTCTCCAGAGGGATTGTTCCAATTATAAGTGCTTGGATAAAAGCATTAATTGCTAATTAGTCAATTAGGGGGCTGTCAAGCATAATTTATCAGAATGAATCCAATTAAACTATCCACGTACATGAAATGGTCCATAGCTGTAGCTCTCCACAGTCACACGAGGACCCTCAAAGCGCTTCCACACAGACGTGATGAAATCGCTGTGCTGTTGGTTGCTATAGTAGGCGTTCTTACTCAACTGTTTCTTTTCACCCTCAGGACCTCTAGACAGCTCATAATCACTACACCTCCAAACACAATATGGTCCACCATCTAACAGAAACAGACACAAAATGTGGCACTGAGTGTTGAAAAGAGAAAATGTAAGTGTCGGTGTGATTGGGTTATGCTTTCTGCATCATACAGGGAGTTCAGTTTCTTAATGCTACTTACAATCTCCTACATAAGAATATTTTAAAATAGTCAGGTATTTGAATTTCAGATAAAGACAAAGGCAAATTTGTAGAAACATATCTGCATAATTGCACTGCAAAAATGCAGGATTTGTGCAGAGGTGTGAAACAATGGGTGTAACCTCACACAGAAGTTTTGGTCATATAATGCACATTCTGGTAATGACTGTTAGCCTTAAATATGTTTTGTTAACCAGGCAAGTGGAACAGCAGAGTGAGTAACACACATCATTACACGCAAGTATTCAATTACTCTTGTCTCTAAAGTCCCAACATGATACACTGCTGATCATGGGAGATATGAATGCTAAGGTTGGGGCAAACAACAGCTATGAGAGAGCTATGGGGAAGCACGGCTGTGGGCTGATGAATGATAATGGCAGGCGCTTTGATGTCAGACACCGACCGGTCTGCACAGTGCAGCTTTAAGTCAAACACACCTAATAACACAACATCTCAAGACAGGGCAATATATCCTGACTTGACAAAATGTCAGACAGCAAAGACATCAGAACTTAGAGTACGGCAAGAGTGAGCAAGTCCAATGTTATTTTTGCAGCTTTTGGTGTCACAACACAATTGCAGATGGCTATCTACTTTCACATGATCTGTTCAGGTAACCGACAGTACATGGGGCAGAACAGTAAAGTCATTTTAGTTTCGCCTGCTATAAACCCCACATACAAATATCTCCCTTGTCATTGTTTTGACAGTCAACCAAACATAAAACATTATACACAAGCTGTTCATGTGATAATAAATTGGCATTTGCAGATGTCATAGGATTTCACTATTGCATAATGGCATAATATCATAAATATTTCAAAATATACAAAAAAATGGCTAATAATATATGGATAATACAGATTTTAAATTATATTTACATAAATATAGTTCCAAATTAAACTCATAAAATGATTACTGGCACCATTTTCTGAATTAAACAAATGCGCACCAATTATTCAAATTATAAAAAAATGTTTTGCCACTGAATAAAGGGTGTTCAGTATAATTTCTAAGAGCAAAGAATAACACATGATTTGTCTCCAAAAGGGTGAGAAGGAAGGCAGAGTGAAATGGAGGATGAGACACAGCACAGACGCAGCTGTTAAACACATTAAACAGTGAAAGAATAACAGAATGAAGAAACAAACTCACTCAGTGGCCGTATATCATAGTAATTGTGCTCATATTACTTTCACAGGTGAGAGAGGCAGCTTTACAGATTGGCATCATGGGAAATAATCAGCGTCACTAAAAATAATGAAGTGTGCAGTCATGTTACCAAGAGGAATGTGAGGATTACTGGGTCAGATATGTACTATTTCAAGAAGGTATGTTGATTATAAAATGTCTGTCTAAATACTCGATTCTGATTGGCTGGAAGGTGTGCATTAAAACCATTTAATGAACATGTAGTCAGTTTAATCACCGTTCTAAATTAATGCGCTGTTTTCATTGAATTTTTGACATTTTTCTGTCAGATATTTTTGGAGAGACTGCACAGACGATTCTCTCTCTCTCTCTCTCTCTCTCTCTCTCTCTCTCTCTCTCTCTCATTAATTGAAATAAATAAATGCTATAATTCATTCATTTAAATGAATGTAATTTTGCCTCACTACTATAGCCTATCTCTGTGTGTGATTTAAAGGGGCTATATGTAGAATTCAGAAACCTGTGTTGTTAGTGACACCGGTGGCCATTAAGTGAACTGAAGCCAGAACTTACTGCTTGTCCTCGCACTCGTGGTGTAACATACAAGAGACTGAACATGATTCGGTGCCCCGATATACAGTGCTATGCATAAGTTTAGACACCCATGCTAAAGTTGACTAAAAAGAGGAATAAAAAATCATCTTTTGGAAATTGAACTTAATGCCTTAATTAAAAAAAATTAGGAAAAATCCAACCTTTAAGGACACCAATTTTCTTTGTGAATGAATAATGTATCGTAAATAAATAAATGTTCTTCCTTAAAATACAGGGTACATAAGTCTGGACACCCCTATGTTAAATTCCCATAGAGGCAGGCAGATTTGTATTTTTAAAGGCCAGCCCCACATCATCATATATTGGCATGGAGTACTTTTCATAAGATCATCTCTCAATGCAAATCAAACCAGCTATTAGGCTAACTGAAATAAAACCATGCCAATCTCTAGGTATGGTGAAGGCTATGTGATGACGTGGGGCTATTTTAATTCCAAAGGCCAAGGGAACTTTATCAGGATGCATAGTATCCTGGATCCATGAAGTAACTGGCCTTTAAAAATAAAAATCTGCCTGCCTCTATGGGAATTTAACATAGGGGTGTCCAGACTTATCCACCCTGTATTTATTTATTTATTACGATACATTATTCATTCACAAAGAAAATTGGTGTCCTTAAAGGTTGGATTTTTCCTAATTTTTTTTAATAAGGCATTAAGTTCAATTTCCAAAAGATGATTTTTTATTCCTCTTTTTAGTCAACTTTAGCATGGGTGTCTAAACTTATGCATAGCACTGTACTTACGGCGATGTTCTTTTTCATTCTTCGCTTATTAAAAAGAAGTTGAAAATGCCATTGCACGTGCTTGCGTGCTTTCCACTCAATAGCAAAATAAACACACAACAAAAATAACAGTGATGAGAAAGCAGCAGTTAAGAAAGCATCTGATTATAGCGATGTGGATATGTTTGCACCAGTTCTGCAATTCACCAGCATCATGTCGACAGATGAGGTAATTAAGGGGGACCTATTATGCAAAATTCAGTTTGAACATAAATGTGTGTCGGCAGTGTGTGGACACAACAACCCTATAATGGCAAAAATTCACCCACTCCTTTTTAATCCCCATAAATCATAACATCATTGATGTCACATTGCACAGGCTCCGCCCACGACTATGCCCTATTAGCATATACCAGCATATACAGCAGTAGGTACTGTATATTACGCTGCTTTCACTTGAATACACAGATCTAATAACACTTGATTTCTTTTCTTGCTGTTTACGTTCACGGACATAACCACCTGTGTTTATGTGAACTTTTTGTGATTTTGACAGTTTAAGCGCAATAAGACGTGAAACAGAACTTCCCACGGGATGCTCCGAGCGCACACACCCTAAGCACACGCACAGAAAGCTGAATGTTAGACGGCGCTTTATTCTCATTATTTATGAATCATTCACTTCATTTACATCATTCACATTTTTGTATTGTAAGTTTCTGCTAAATCCATCCTTTCGCGTTCCTAGGAAGGAATAATGAGAGAAATGTTATTTTGGGCTGAACTATTCCTCGACGGAGTGAGCAGTCAGAGGGCGGCCTCCTGCTGCCCTGTGCTTTTATTCATCCAGTCTGAGAACAGCTGTGTTCCCCTTATCGCTCCGTTTCTCCCGGAGAGGGAAGAGAGAGGTGAGACGGCTAATTATAGCCCTGCACAACACATTATTCACACATTAAGGTGTGTGCCAGTGCAATGGCAGATGATATTTTGCTTTAAAATCCTTAGGTTTATTTCAATACCAGTGCTCAGCCGAATCTCGCACCTTTTGCGATTCTCATTGTCACTTTCGGCAGGAGCTTCTTCCTCATTTACTTTTCTTAAAGTCTGAGGCGTCATTGCTCCCTGCCAATGTTATCACTCTCACACAATTAGCATCAATTGGATTGGTTTGGCGAAGGTCTCGGATGCGATTGAGCCGGGGTTTGTAAAACGCAAGGTGAAAAACCTGCGAAGAGGCAAGACTGAAAATTACAGAGAGAGAAAATAAGGAAACAGACAGACATTTGATACACAACACTATCCACCCACTGTTTTTGCTGCCTTGGTTTGCTAGCAGTTTTCCCATTCATATTCTCCACAAGGATTTCTAAACATCCTTTAATAATAATAAGTCAAAGCCATGGACCAAACCAACAAGCGCTGAGATGAAAAACAACATTACTAACTTTCTTTATGAGGGAATGGCCTACTCGTAAAGCACTGCGAACGCCATAACTGAATAAGAAAAACGATGATGAAATAAAATTAGGCATTTATATAGCACTTTAATATACTGTACACCCAAAGCAATTTAATACAGTATAAAAATTTTCATTTTAAATGCATATATCTGCCAAAAGCTTATTTTGTCAGCATTTCGGAGTATATTAATAGCATATACTGTAGATGTTAGCCTCAAAGCTAACAAACATTAATTAAAAGCTGCAAACTCAAATTGCATTTCATAGAATGTAAAATATTCAAAATATTTGCAACTATACAAGTATTTGGAGAGCGTTAAAAACTAAATTCGCAGTTTTTGTGGAGGATTCTTATATCCATGGCCTCTGATTGGTGGATCTCTCTCTTTAGGATTATGGGTAGTGTATTTTTTCACTAGAAATTCAGTAATTTAACATATTTTTTGTTTAATCACTCTGCCTTGTCGCTTCCAAATAACCGTTGAGTATATTGTTGCTAAACAAACAAAATAAATCTCACTAAAAATGTATTGAAAGGTGTATCTATAAAATCAAGTTCTTTATTGAGAAAAAGAATGGGATTTTTAGTTAAGGTCCTTGCACACTGAGTCCGCATGCGTTTTTTCGTATTCGTGATTCGGTGGCTCTGAATTGTCAAAACACCATTCAAAATGCTTGCTACGGATGCGAAAAACGCAGGAAATTGAACCTGATCCAAATTTTTTTATGACGGACATAAGTTTTGGAGGCAGTGTGCAAGCGTGATTGACATAATGCGAGGTCGTATTTATTTTTTAACGTGTGAATTTCGGACTCAGTGTGCAAGGGCCTTTAGAGTAACTCTATATGTGCTTACCATGCAAAGAGTGTAAAAAAACCTGGACAGTCTAGCGCTTGTATTTCTGACAGTCTAATGTAAAATGCATTAGACGGGAGGGTTTGATTTCCGTTCCACTTCTTCCACCTTCTCTGCCAAACTTTCCATCTCCTTCTATCACGTGTTGGTTATGACTTTATCAGGACTTGACCTTGACGGATTCCTCAAGGTCTCTGCGCATCTCCAGGGATTCATTAGTGCCTGCTGCTCGTTACGAGAAAATGAAACAGAGAGAAAGAGAGAGAATATAGACAAGAAGCTTTTTAATCTTTTTATGACTGACATTGTAACCACTTTTCTGACACTTACTGTTTTACAGCTACTTGTGATAAATATGTAATCTTTATTATTTCCTTGTTTAATGCTTTTTTTATTTGAACCTCATGAATTTTTAATCACGAGCTTCAGAACGCAATTCATGGTTGCGTTTTTTTGCCCATTATTACCATGACATTGCGGGTGACTTTGGAATAAGCACTTGATGAGAAGAAATTTGAATAAAAATAACTATATGATTAAAGGGATAGTGCTTCCCAAAAGAAAAGTTGTCATTTATTCAACCCGTTTTATTCAAACCTATGACTTCTTCTGTGGAACATAAAAATAAGGTAATTAGGTCTCAAATCTTTGCCAAAATCCGCCTCAAAGCAACTTGTGTACTAGATTTCCAATAGATTCTCATAATATTTCCACAGATTAAAAAAAAATGCAAAAAAAAAAAAAATGCATACGAGAGAAGCTCTGTTTTTCTGTTGGGTTGAGAGTTGCATAATATTAAAACTTAGCATGGGCTCCATTAAGACTCCTCTAGATGTGCTGTTAAATGGGCTTTGCGTGTAGTTAATTGAATGAATGAATTATTAAACCCTAAAACAGACTGACTGTTGGGAGGCATTGGTGTACACAGCCGCCTTCAGAGCTAAATGTGTTGATGATAAAGATTGAAGTGGAGAAAACTGGGGCAGAGAGAGAGAGAGAGAGAGAGAGAGAGAGAGAGAGAGAGAGAGAGAGGGAGGGAGGGTGAGAAAGAGACAGATGAGGTGATATGGAGAGTAAAAAAGGGCACAAGACAGACTGTTCTGGAAGGTGTCAACAGCAAACTTCTTCCCACCTTCATTTTCACCTCTAACACACTTTCTGTGAGCGAAAGGTGCCATGCGACAAACTTTAATATATAACTGAAGCTAACTGTCTACACCAGTGGTTCTCAATTCCAGTCCTCGGGACCCACTGCTCTGCACATTTTGTATGTCTCCCTTATTTAACACACCTGAACCAGATCATCAGCTCGTTAGGAGAGATTCCATGAACTGAACTGAGTGTGTCAGATAAGAGAGACATACAAAATGTGCAGAGCAAGGGGTCCCGAGGACTGGAATTGAGAACCACTGGTCTACACTTAAGGTGTGTTTACACTGATAGTGATTTAATACATGCAGTCACGGCTGCTATAGGTGTTTTTAAATTATAAAATATTTCATAATATTACTGTTTTTACTGTATTTTTCATCAAAACAAATGCAGCCCTGATGAGCATTTCTTTCAAAAATATTCAAAAATATTACTGACAATAGAAACTATATATGACATGCAAGCGATCAACATGACACAAGAAAACACTGATATAATGTTGGGTGTGTTAAGTGAGTGTTTGACAACACAAGAACCTGCTTGATTCTGGCACCCACATAGAGAGTTACTTTTAGTTTCTGTTATACACACACACACACACACACACACACACACACACACACACACAATGGGTTGACATGGCAGGCTTATCTGTCTGGCCTTTACAGATAACCCCGGACACACCACAGACACTTACTACACAGCTTCTATTTGTCTGCACTAAAATTCAATAAAAGAACAAGGACACATTAGAAGACTGAGAGAAAGGCCAGTAAATCATCACTGTGTGCATAATAAACGTGCTGGACACTTCAAATACATCCCCTACACATTCACACACACATTTGTTATGGCTGATGTTACTGACAGAGCAGTTCTTCTGTGAGACACATTGACTGCATTAGTGTTTCAGAATGTGTTTATCATTCTCTCTGTTACAAAAACGACTGAGCTTGACAGTCAAGGAACCTCATAGATGACCGATTTGCAAGTCTGCAATCCAAAGTCTTGATAAGCACATGGGAACAGAACAGTTTGACGTTAGCTTGTTGCACACCAAATATATAATGTATATTGCACACATAGAAATATAGGCTAATTCAAGATAGTAATTTTTAGGTTAGATTATTTATGATCAACATTTCTCTCAATTTTGCCAGCCATCTTGGATGCTTTTTCAATGCCGAGCTTGTTGCAATGCACTTTGGGAAGGCTTCATGTGCTGCGCCCAAAAATCTGGCCAAAACTTGTTACCTTAAAGCAGGGTTCACCAATCTCGGTCCTGGAGGGCCGCTGTCCTGCAGAGTTTAGCTCCAACCAGCTCCAACACACCTGTTTGAAAGTTTCTAGTATGCCTAGTGAGACCTTGATTAGCTGGTTCAGGTGTGTTTAATTGGGGTTGGAGCGAAACTCTGCAGGACAGCGGCCCTCCAGGACCGAGATTGGTGAACCCTGCCTTAAAGGGATAGTTCACCCTAAAATAAGTCATCATTTACTCACCCTATTGTTGTTTTAATGCCATTTGCTCTTCTTTGTGCATCAAGATTTTTTAAAAATGATGCAAAAGTATCACAGAATGATCATGTGCTGTATATTTCAAGTGTTCTGGGGATATACAATAGGTTTGGTGAAAAACAAAACAAAACAAAACAAAATCGAATGTACTAATACTCTACTTACACTCCAATGAGAGTTAGTAGATGTGTAGGTGTAGCATTACTTATAGTCAACAGAATGTGTTAAAGGGAAAATCAAAATAAAGTGAAACTATAACTTTTTTTTCTCACAACTTGTGATTTTTCTGGGCAAGATAGTGAACTGCACAACACTAATCAGTCTCACGAACACACACGTCGTGCAGCCATTCACAAAAGACCAATTGCCAAGGTCAAGAATGTCGTTAAATAATAACGGTACAAATTCGGTTTGTTTTTCACCAAACCTATCGCATTTGGAATATACAGCACATGATCATTCTGTGATACTATCGCATCTTTTTGAAAAAGCTTGATGCTGGTCGCTATTTACTGCCATTATATGGAAGAGCAGGGCTTTTTTTTTATTCTCCTTTTGTGATCCATAAAAGAAAGATAGGCATACAGCATTAGAACAACACCAGGTTGAGTAGCCTAAAAATGATGACTTAATTTTTTATTAAAGTAAATTGTTTTTTATGTAATATTGTAAATGATTTATCTGTGCACATCATTAAATTCATGTTTCCTGTAATCTTTAATCAAAATAACTTCCCCTCCCTCTTATTTGATGATGTTTACTGGCGCGAGGGCGGAGCAACCTGTCACTCACATGAGATCCACCAATAGCAAACCACAACCATCCAATCAATTCCCCATGGACAAAAGCAAGTCCCGCCCTACAGTACATTTATTTTTGCTTGAGAAGCCATTTCACTTGGATATTTGTCACAGTAGGGAAGAAAAGACTATTTTTAAAGAGAACACTTAGTCTCTCAAAGTGATAGCATGTGGACATAGGTACTGGACACACTAGAAAGTTTCCAGAAGTTCTCCAGAAGAAATAAAAATGTCTTTGTACTCGTTTAAGTTGCATTTCAGAATCTCCTAACAGCCTCACACAAGTGCTCATCACCTCAGTCAGCGTTTAATAGCACAGTTCTTGAACTGCATTTGACAGACATTTAAAACGTTTTCATTATAAAGTTTTTCACTTTAATGTGGTGTAAATTCACAGTTAAAACTGGATAATAGTCGCCACTCTGCCATTACTGTTCGTCAGAAGTGAATGGCCATTACTGCTGATAAGCTGCGAGCTTTCTGCCAAACGCTTGTGGCAAAACATTTCATTAGCCATAAATTTGCCACAAATTAACTGTAAGCTTACCTCAAATAAACATTTTGTGCAAAGGCATTGTTGTTCTCTGATAATCACATTGATTTGTCCTTTAGTAATTCTATCTTCTGCAAGCTGTTAATGTGCTAGGCTGTTTTCCTGATCTCGCCAGGCTTCCTGTGGCTACAATCTTGCATACATTTACTTGAACATTATATAGACATTATAGCTCTGTTCCAAAACCTATGAGTTGTCTTGCTGTCTGCATACATATACAGCTGCCTTCTAAGAGAATGCTAAGCAAAACAGGACCTCATAAGTGGCTAGTTTTAAACTAGACACACATTCCAATTGTTGAAGTTAACATGTTGCTAAGCTAACTGTCCCAATTCAAAGGCTCCTTCAAATGCGTCCTTCGTTTCCCGGGCAACGACGGATACAATGGATCCTTCGTGTAGAAGACCCCCTTGTATAATACACAACTACAACTATATATTAAAGGGGTCATGACAGGGATTTTATTTAATTATTTTAATATGTTCCTTGAGGTTCACTCGAGGTTCACAAAAACAATATACGGAAAAGTGATTATTTTCAACCTTCATTCTGACCCTCAGTCTGAAATGATCCGTTTTTACGATCTGTCTCTCCTTTAAGGCTCGTCTGTAAACAGGGACTGATTGGCTAACGTCATTGCAAAGGAAACAGTATAACACACACTCGCTATTCAACGCAAGTGTTTTGAACTTGCAGTAATTTCCAGACAAAGCATTATGAAATCACTTACTTATGGTTTGTGATGCAGGTGCTGTCAGATTCAATACAGTTGCTGCTTCATCTTTTAACTAAAGCTTCTTTGCAAACTCTCCATTACACTGCGCCTCGCTTACAAAACAATCTGCTGTCAAATGCTCCGAACAAAGATATCATCTAGACTGAGGACGTCATATACAAATGCATTTGCCAGAGTGAAGTCACAGATCCCACAACATTCAAACGAGCCATTTTTTTGGAGCTTGATCACAGAAAGGCTTTGTATATAATGAGGAGGACGTTTTAAGCTATGAAACTTGCAGGATGTTTAATCTTATTAAAACCTCTTACATGTTAAAACATCACTGAAGCTGAACTGTTTTCAACATTGATAATAACATTGACTGGAGTAATGATACTGGAAATTCAGCTTTGATCACATAACATTTTAAAATATATTAAAATAGAAAACAGTTTTTTTAATTTGTAATGATATTTCACAACATTACTGTTTTTACTGTATTTTTGATTAAATAAATGCAGCCTTGGTGAGCAGAAGAGAGTTCTTTCAAATGTAATGTTTACTAAAAATTTGTACATACTGTATTTATAAATCAAATTGACTCTGGATATATATTTTCATGTCATTCATCATCGCACAGAGATGTTGTTGTGATCACATTGGTTTCTCCTTCAGTGTTTCTATTTTTTGCAAGCTGTTTATGTGTGTAAGCTTGGCTGTTTTCCTGATCTCGGCAGGCTTCCTGTGGCAACCGATGGCTGCACTCCTGCATAGATTTTCTTATGTAAATAACGTCAGACTGTTATAAATGACACCGGCTTTTATAAACTAACAAATAAAGATTTATACGTTTATGACTAAATATTTGTGTTCAAACTGAAGTGCAACTTATACAGAGAACATGCAGACAGAATTTTCAGCATCATTACTCCAGTCTTCAATCTCACATGATCCTTCAGAAAACATTCTGATATGACGATTCGATGCTCAAGAAACATTTATGATTATTATTATAAATGTTGCAAACAGTTGTGCTTCTTCACATTTTTGTGTTTGAGCACTGCAGAAAAATCAAAAAGAATATCTTGGGGTCAAGATATGACCTCAATTATCTTTCAATAATTAATTTGGAAAAGGCACTCAATTCAGTTTTGATTGTCACACAACCCATAAAATGCATAAAATGTCAAAAAAGGCACAAACAGACACACACAGGGCTTTTAATGACGGCCGCAGAAAGCTCCTCTCACCACAAGCCAATCAAGCAGCAGAGTAAATATGACCATCTGACGGCATGATGTTTAATTATGAATCGGTAGGCGGTCTCACAAACAGCGACATCCATCTCTCCCCAGTGTCTGCATCACTCGGCCAGGGGGAGGGAGAGAATCACTCAGCCCAAAATCGAAGGCTTTCAACCCTAAACAGCAGCGTACCTTCCTATATCCACTTTAACCCGACGGCAAACCGTATTGATCATCAGTCTGCGAAAATGCACACATGCAAGAATGCAAAATTCAAGGGCAATATGTAATGTATTTATGTTTGATATTGTAAACTCTCAATTTGAACAGGTCTTAAACAAAAAAATGTTTCATAAACCATCAATGAACCATCAACGCGTTAACATAATGCAGAATCGAAAAGCATCTGTGGCCTTATTGATCAGTTCTTCACCTGATATCGCTCAGGTCTGTTATAAGAGACAATTTGCCGCCACGGTGTAATTTTGCAAGCAGTGGCGAGATGCTGTAATAATGCAAGCGCATTGATGGACAGATTGATTTAAAGAGAGAGAGAGAGAGAGAGAGAGAGAGAGAGAGAGAGAGAGAGAGAGAGAGAGAGAGAGAGAGAGAGAGAGAGAGAGAGAGGGGTGGGGTGGGGTGGGGTGGGGTGGGGTGGGGGGGGGCTTGGCTTCTGCTGACCTGCGGTTTTGCGATCAAGATTCACACCGCCCTCTGAACCTCAGCGCACTTATTAGTTTTGCACATTAATGTTTGATGACTTTGCTCATCCGCAGCAGCACAAGCCCATCAGCTGCAGCCAAAGGCACTCAAGGTCAGATGACAACGCATCACTTCCCCCCGTGGAGACGGGGGGCGATTGCGGGGAAGGGTTAGGTGTCACCTTTACAACCCGACAGCCAATTAGAAACCCGGTGGGGTGCATTGTGGGAGTATGCTGGGCTCATGTGATCGTGATATATGATATACGCATCAACTCTCCTGCACTTGAGATTATATGTTCGGGCAGATGGGCGGCAAAACAAATGGCCCTATTTGTCCAGTAGATTTAGTCAACACATTTCTGAAGTGAATGCTCTTCATCTGTATCCTGAAGTGAGAGAAAGCAGAGCGATGGATGAATGTCCGCAGGATATAAAGGAAGACAGAAAGCAGGCGAGAGAGCTTGGGAATAGAGACACACACCGAGTACAGAGAAAGATATCTCTACTGAAAGGACCAGCTTGAATTTCCATGCTGGATTACACTGGATAGTGCAGGTCTAGCTGGCGGATCATATAGAATTAAAGGGACAGTTCACCTAAAAAAATAGTTCAGCAACTTTACTCGCATATGAGACTTCGGCTATGTCCACACTAGTGCGTATTTGTTTTAACATGGTGTTTTAAAATGAAAACGATCCTCGTCCATACTGGCGTTTCCACTATGTTTCAGAAAAGATCTCCGTCCACACTACATGAGCGAAAATGCATGTCACATGACCATTCATTGGCATGCACGTTCCATGTAGGGATTACGCCGTTTAAAATAGGTTTGTTGCTCTGATAATTGCCTCTTGCTCATGTAGGCAGCTGGTTTAACTGCACAATGGCTACGAAAAAGGACACCAATGTCAAAAAAGCTTGCAGATCCATCTCCATTTAATTGTTTACACAGTCGTGGAGGCTGGTCTGTTATTGTCGTGTTCTGGTGGCTTAGTGGTCATATGATAGGGGGTTGATGAAGAATCAGGATATGCAACCCCAGAGATTTTAAACTAATAAAGGGACTGCAGCATTTCCAAAAGTCTGCGTTTTCAAGGGTCGTTTAGTTGAGTTTTAGTTTTAGTTACTTATTGTAATCTATGGAAACTCCTAGTTGTCATTACAGAATGTACTAGAGGAAACCAATTAGTCTAGCCTACAAATACAAAGTTCTGTCATGAAACTCTAGATGGCGTAGGCTGATAGGTCCTTAACTCAATCTGCTTGCAATCACATCATTCTCTATAGGGCACAGCTGATTGGTTCCTGCTGTATCAGTAGCCAATGAGCTGCTCAACCTTTAAATGGTCAGCATTTGCTGTAGCAGTTACAGTGTGCTTTCAGAAACCCTCCACCTTCCCCAGCTCCACCTGTGTAGATAACAGCAGCGTGTTGTGTGTGTATTGGCAGTAGCAAGTCCCGCTAAATACCAAACATATCAGCATTGCCATATCCATTACCATGCCAAACGCTTATCATGACAGAAATATTGTTGTGGACAATGGGGGGCTTTGGAGTCAAAAAGGCTGAGAACCACAAACCACTTTTGAATATTTCTAGCATTTCACATTCAATATAAGCTGATTTTTAAATATGCTAATCAAAATTGTAAATGCATGTCACTTGATCAGTAATGCATTTCATGGAATTAATGATGGATTTTATCATTTATTTTATAATTTAAAGATTTAAAAAATATATATTCAAAATGAATAGCAAAAAACAATGCTAAAACCCATTTAATGACACTAAACATCAACTGATACATACAGTCTAATAGAACTGGCTCCTATAGCGTAGCTAAACCGATTTTTTTGGGGATGGTTCTTCAAAGCAAAAATGTGTGTTTGTTACCCAGAGGCAGCATTGTGCAATTAAATCAGGGTTAAAGAAGCCTAGTGAGAACACCAGCATCCAATACAGCGTCCAGAACACAACATATGCTGATGACCAGCCCTGCTGGTCTTTTTTTTTAGCAACGATTTAACTTGGAAGAGATGAAAGTGTTTAAGAGAAGAAGAGACAGAATTAGGTATCCATTTGGAGGGTGGTGCGTTGGCATCTGTGTCTTCGCTCTTGGCACTGGAAGCGTTTGGAGATGGAGATTTTCCTTGAAGTCGTCTGTCGCCGCTCGCCACGAATAAAGCCTCCATCTGACACTCAAAGTTAAAATGTAATGCCAAAACACTCTTGCAGACTGAGTCCTCAAAAACTTTAACACCGCCCTGCTGCGTGGTGCTTTATAAAACTCAGACCATCTGTTTCACCTTTCTACAGCCGTCCCTCCTCCACAGCAGGACTTTCCCGCTCTCAGAGGTCCTGCCATCCATCCAAAACTAAGATCACTTAACAAAAAGCTGAAATCAGCATGTGCTCTCTGATGCAGCTCTGCCGTGAGACCCCCTGGTCCCAGAGGAGGAGCTCCCTGTAACTACACTTCATTCCCTTTCAAGAAGTTCAGCCTAAAAATCCCCCATTGGGAAAATGTTTAACAACAATCTCCTAGCCAAGAAACTAACATTGCCCTCTCCACAGCAGGACTCTTCCACTCTCAGAGGTCCTGCCATCCATCCACAGCTAAGATCACTTAACATAAAGCTGAGATCAGCATGTGCTCCCTGATGCAGCTCCGCCGTGAGGCCCCATGGTCCCAGAGGCGGAGCTGCACCACCAGCCCCTGTGAAAATACGTGGTTTCTCTTTTAAGGAGCTCGATCCACAAATCCCCTAGTGGATACTATTGGGCAAATGATTAACAACACTCCCTAATGTTGCCACCTCCACACAGACACGCACCAAATTCACACCCTATAAATCCTCCGTCCCCGTTGCCCGGCAGACAGGTAGCATCACCTAGGGAGGGCACAGGCAGCAGAGCGAAAGAGAAATAACACGGCTGCAGCTGCTTTCCACAGCCTCATCATGCACGATTACAACAACTGGCACCACAAAAAGGAACATGAGCTCTGAAATGTCAGCAGGCGCAGTAAATTACAGGACACACCAGTGAGACAGTTACTCAGATGAGAAAAAAAAATAGAGCGTTAATGGGAGAACGATCTGCTGCAGCACTTATGCTTTATGTTTTATATTTTTTAAAAGTAGCACTCACTGGCTGTTAATTGATACATTTCAATTACACTTGATTGGTTATTTTAGATAGTGAAATAAATGAAGATATATAAATGGCTGCAAAAAAAAGGAAGTTGATGGATATGTACAATTTTAAAATTATAATTTAAATTTCTTACAGAAATACACTGGAAAATGCAATTAAAATTTTCCGGTCAAATATATGAATATTTGATCAAATATTTAGGCCTAAATGTAATATATTATTTCCCTCCATTTAGATTACACAGTTTTAACATAGGCCTAAACAAAATAATAAACTTATTGTGATCCATTTTTGTAGATGCAATTCATACATAAATCTTAAATTTAGGCCTAAAATTTTTGTAAGATACATTTACATGAGAAGCAAAATTGTTATGTATCATATAGGCAAACAAACACTAATGTATTATATTGCATAAAACAAGAATCACAATCCAGTGTGCAAATATTACAATAGCATCATTGTTGGTTTGACAATAAATGTAACTTTCATTATCCTTTAAAAAAAAACGAACAGAGTAGGTAAGTTGGGGCTATTTGGGCTAAATTCATTGGAAAATTGAAAACCCCTACTGAGAATGTTTGAGCAATATCATAGTGTAGCCTTGCAAGCACTGCAATTAATCTATTTGTCTTACCTATGTCACCAACCCAGTCCATCTCTCTTACTCCTGTGGCTTTTGACCCTTGAGTTAATGTGTCCTCTCTTGAGAAACCGCTTGCTCCTCCATGTGTTCCTGCTCATGGCACTCCAGGGAAAAAGTCCCAGCTCTGTCAACATATCTGCACTTCCTTAAGAGCGCATTGTGCATCCCTAAGGCCTTTTCTCCATCCAACAGGAAAAAACTGTCCAGTCATTTTAAAAACTAACAGCACACCTCTCCCCAACAAGCCGTATGATTTGAGGAATCAAAAGCACAAACTGTAGAGGAATTCTGCACCGAAAAACCCTGTAAGCTTGTAAACTATAGTAATAGTGATGCTTGCGGTGTATGCATGTATGCAACTCATTTCTAACTAATGAGGGTTTTTGTAATTGGACAGCTAATGTGCAAAAAGCAAAAGGCAAATTAAACAGAGCTGTACAAAGCTGATGCCTCTATAAATAACAGAAAGAGCTCCATCATGTGGCAAGCAGTGGATGTTCAGTGCTCAGAGTTGAATACAACATTCCAGAATACCAATATTTGGAAGTGAAAAGAATATCATCTAATAATTTACAGTGGGAAAACCATATATAGTCTTTGTGTGATAGCACTTTTTAGCACTTTCTGAAATTACTGCTTTACAGTTAATATAAACATTAGGGTTCAATGTTCAATTGTATGTTGTTAAATGAAGGTTCATTGCATTATTTTAATGTGTGTTACCATGATGTATTCTATTTATTATTTGTTTACACTCTTAGAAATAACGGTACTAAAACTGTCACTGGGGCTGTACCCTTTCAAGAGGTACACCTTTGTAACTAAAGATCCCAGACAGAAACATAGTGTCGGCCCAGATCCGGCCCACATCACATGTTGCTGTCTGGGGAATGCATATTAATACCCAAAGGTACATATTGGAACCAAACTTGTACATATTAGTTCCTATATGGTACATATAGAACCTTTTTAAAGGGTGCAAGTGACAGCTTTTGTACCTTTTTTTCTACCTCTCACTTGTGAAAAAGCTACTTGTAATGAACTTTGATTTGTCTTTTTAAGGTGGTAAGAAACAGATTACAGTAATTTTGTATACTAACAGTATTTCAGTTAATGAAATATACTTTTTTACAGTACATTTAAAGGCCAATCTGTAAAACTTAAAATGTTGCTCCTGTATTTTTTACGGCAACCACAGCTGCCATTTTTTTTACTGTAATGTTTTTTTACAGTGTATCTTGTGTAATGTTTAATATTGTTAATTACACAGAACATGTACAAAGTTTTTTATTTAATAATTAAAATGCATTGCATTATGGGACACCGTACCTATGTACTGCGTTATATTGTTTCCATAGGTCATCTGGGTATTCAGCATCTATATGCACACCTACTGTATACTGCAGAAATAGTTAAAGTAGTGTGCTAGTATGCTATTCCAAACATAAATATAAGCCTAAATATTACGCACAGGTGTTAGGTAGATTAGGTGTTGTAGGTAGAGTGAGTAATCTCACTAGATCTCGCAGCAATGTTATTATTTCTGTGGCGAATTCACATGCTTTCTTTACTGTAGCCTATCTTTGTGTAGTAACAAAGATAGGCAATCAATACTAATATATAATTATAATTTATTTCTGTGATCAAAGCTGAATTTTCAGCATCATTACTCCAGTCTTCAGTGTCACATGATCCTTCAGAAATCATTCTAATATGATATATGAATAATGGTCAAAAAGCATTCATTGTTATTATCAATGTTGAAAACAGTTATTTACATTTTCTTTGATGAATAGAAAGATCTTTTTATTTTTTGTAGAAAGCCTTTCTTTAAAGTGAATTTCGTTTTGTATAAATTGTATCTTAATTTTAATCAATGTTTCATCAACCAGTTGCCTGGATTTAATAAATAAGAAGGCTAATATAATCATGGAGGCGCCGGCGCGATTGCATTGCTGGTGAACTGAAGAACTGAAGCTCGTCTCGACGTGCAGATTCTAAATATTTAAAATTATTGAATGGTTTTATTGTGTTTTAATGTTATATGAAATGTTACCAATAGGTATTTTCTGATTTTATGTCATTATCATGAAAAAAAGAAAATGAAAGATTACAATTCAGGCTATTTATATAAAACGTGCTTGGGGCAGGCGACTCAGAGACTCCATGCGGGCACCCACCATGTTGGAGACCACTCACTGGTGTACAGTATAAATTTAAAACAACAGACAGCGATTGAACCGAACCATGAATTTTGTGAACCGTTACATGCCTAATCCTATATAATTATAAGTTAATTTGTTATAATACTTTACAATATTACTGTTTGTTGTTGTATTTTTCAAACATGAAACTTGTGTGTGTGTCAGTTGGATTTTTAAATGTTTTTGAAATAAATCTCTTATGCTCACCCAGCCTGCATTTATTTCATTAAAATATAGGCCTAGTATAAGCAACAGTATTGTGATATATTACTACAATTTTAAATAACAGTTTCTATTTGGACATATATTAAAAGTATTTATTTTATTTTTTTCCTGATTTCTGAGTTCTAATTTTAACGATCTCATAGCTTTATTTATGCAATTGTAAATGCAGTGAAAATATATTAATGCCAGATCTGATGGCATTCTGTGTACTGCAAAGATGGATTTTCATTTAATGATTTAATTTGACTGGTAACAGTGGTATTTTGTAATTATTCTAATAGAATTTAGTCTTTTCTCTCTGTTTTGCATGCGTCATCATAATCATTATTGTTATTATTATTATTTATTTATTTTTCATTTATTTTTTTGGCTCTTGTCACAGTGTATTCTTAACCTGAATTAGCACTGTTCATAGAGGTACGGTAGGCAACACCAATAGGTATTTATATCATGTAACACAAAATAAACGTTTTTTTCTTCATGATACAGGGCATAATCTTAGTTTTGTTTTTATTTTGTTACCATTAGATCTGCGGACATTATCACAGGGGAAAAAAAATACTTTTAATATATGTCCAATCAGAAACTGTTATTTAAAATTGTAATAATATATCACAGTACTGTTGTTTATACTATATTTTAATCAAATAAATGCAGGCTGGTTGAGCATAAGAGACTTATTTCAAAAACATTTAAAAATCCAACTGACCCCAAACTTTTGAACGTTAGTACAGCAGGGGTCTCCAACCTTTTTGTGAGTGAGGGCTCCCTGAAGGGATAGTCTAGAGGGCTACTTGTTTGATATAGCCTAGGCTACTCTCATACTCACACACACACACTCACTCTCTCTCTCTCTCTCTCTCTCTCTCTCTCTCTCTCTCTCTCTCTCTCTCTCTCTCTCTCTCTCTCTCTCTCTCTCTCTCTCTCTCTCTCTCTCTCTCTCTCTCTCTCTCTCACACACACACACACACACACACACACGTTTCAAGTTTTGAAAAATACAACAACAAACAGTAATATTGTAAAATTATAACAATTGAATTTATAATTATATAACAGTTTACAAAATTCACGGTTCGGTTCAATACGATACAGTGGTGACAGACACGGTTCGGTACGTTTTCGATACAGCAAAAAGAAAGAAATGCCAGAGAAATTCCCTTGATTTTTTTTTTTTTTTTTTTTTGATTTTTTTTTAATTAAAACTAACATCATAAAGTATGATCTTTTTTTACTTTGAACAATGATGGAGCTATTTGACCCATCTTCTGGGGTGTCGTCTTAGCAGAATATAAAACAAAAACCGTTCCTTATAAAAAATGAAATGTATAGGCTATTATTGTAGCCTAGTTATAAAAAAAAAGTTTATTTTATTTTAGTTTTATTTTAAGTTTGCAAGACTCCAGGTTAACATTTAAGGGGAAGCAATTTTATTCATAATGTCGAAATAATTCAAAAGCAAAACGATTAAAAAATAAATATTTGAGAGTTGAAATTAATGTATTTTTAATTTTTAAATAAGTTTTAAATAATTTTATGTTGGGCAGCGTTGTTGTGTTCGCGCCAGCGCGACTGCTAAATTTTGGTCGGCAGGACCGAACCGAAAGCCAGTGTTATTTATGATCTGAGCCTTTAGCTAAAGGATTAGAGTTTTGATCAGCAGGCTGATGAGAAATGGGAATTAACCAGCTACTGAACTAATCTAAGATCTGCGTTTTCTGCATTAGCAGTCAGAGGCTGTGAGCGTGGAGAGACCCATGGCTCTAACATTAGCTTAAATGTCTCTCAAATGATTCATCCGACCCCTTACGTGCTGCAGCTTTTAAACACACACACACGCACACACACACACACACACACACACACACACACGAATAAGTCTCATTCTCTGGATGAGCTGTCTGCCCTGCAGAGACAGTAAATGGAGTGGGCTTCAAAGACATTGGGGGAAGAGACTTTTGTGAGGCATAAAGGTAATTTCGCAAGTCACAATAATTTGCATGAAGTGGGACATATGTGTGTGTGTGTGTGTTGAAAGTGCACATTCTGGGAGGAGAAAAATGAGATGAGAACACAGAAATTTTTTTTTTTCTTGTTTCAGTTCTTTACAGAATAAAGTTTCATGGAGAAAAAAATACTAACATTGCCAAGCACAAAAAGGAAGAGAGTATGAGTCATATCTCTTATGAGAGTATGAGAGTATGAGTTTTTTTTTTAAATGAGTAGGCCTACATTGATATACTGTAATGATGTCTGTCATTTAGATCTAATCACAATGACATATGTTCAAGTGTTCATTTTATCAAAAAATTTGGTTTTAGTTACGGCACGTTTATACAACTATGAAGTACTAAAAACGGAAACGTTTTTTCTGTGTTTTTCGCATGCAGACGACAACGTTGTCAAAACGATCTTCATTCACACGGGAGGGGCGATTCCAGGATTTTATAAATGGGGGGGGGGGGGGGGGCAATCATATTCCAGGGGGGGCGGTGCCACCCCGTGCCCCCGTCTAGACACGCCCCTGTCACGCGGATCTGCGAAAATAACAAAAAAATGCTGTATTATGCTGCTAGGCCAGTAGATGGCGATGTCACTCTGTAAAGAAAAAACACACGCCTATAAAATGAACACGTAATACGCATACATATAATGTCATAGTTTTTTTTCACTAATTCACGTTTTTGTAGTTTACACAGAGACACTTTTAAACGCTTTTAACACTTTTAAAAGTTTGCGTTTTCAAGCCACGAAAATGCTGTTGTCGAAATGAATGGGCAAAATGCGTAAAAAGTTTTTCAAAGTTTATTCAAACACATTATTCAAAGTTTTTATCATTGATTTTCATCAATACCTTCAAACGCTTTCTGTATCAGAGAAGACCAAAGCAAGGAAAAGATTGTCTTGTTGTGCTCTCTTCAAAATCCCCCTCTAAATTTTGTCGCATTTTCCTATCCTAACATGCTCTATCTAATTGATTGTATCTCCTTTATTTATTTGATTATCTTTTCTTGTAGTATAATTATTGTATATTTTGTCTGTTTTTCTTTCTCTTCTCTCTCTCTCTCCTTTCCTCTGGTGTATGTTACGATTCTTGTTTTACATGCTAATATTATTTGTTGGCTAGTGTATGCTTATATCTAATAAAAAAATAAAAAAAGTTGATGTGGATCTGCTCGCCCAAATCCCTCCATAACTGCCGCAAATTGCTGAAAATTACCGTTGGTTGGCAAATAAATAATTTACATGCAGTTACTCACATATTCCCAACATTTTATTATGCTACACCTCAAATGACAAGGGAATTTATAGTCATGTTAATATTAATTATCCAGTCATGTTAATATAATTATTTCTGTTCCAATGGGTCAGACACATTCATTATCTTAAAAGAGTATTTTTGCCTAAATCTCTTTAGAAGTATTTTTGGTCTGGCTCACACTGATGGCTGTCCTGAGGTCAAGACAACACTTTAGTTGAGGTAACATTGGGTTTTCCAAAACCTCAAATTTCACTTCCCTTCATTATTTATTTGCATGTTTGACATTATGACCTCAAACAAAAAGGCAACCTGAAGTTCTTCTGTAAAAGGTGCTGGTCTAGTATTCAATTTTCATTTAAGATGACATGCACATGAATAGCTTGTAAACCCACAGTTCCTTATATGTTTTTTTTTCTTGTGACTTTAAAACATCTTGGGCTAATTTAATCTCAGAACATGATCATTAATGCGGTTTCCCCAATATCTATGATTTTTACAGCCCTGGTACTCTGAGTCTGAAGTAAGAAAATATACTTAAGTATTAAATCATGGCAATGCATAAAATGCATAATCCCCTGATAATGACCCAGAGGAGAATCATGCAGATGTTTTCCATGGGTTCCTGTGACCTGCATAAAGGTAAAATGTCTTTTAGATATTTTAATTGGACAATCATGTCTATGAAGTAAAATGATTCTTGACTATGCAAAAAACACTGTTTTGTTTACTGTAGGGTTTTCGGTTAGTACTAGTCTGAGCTAATCATAATTTACCTCACATGAAACAACTAATTATTTCTTTAAAACTTTTATTTTGTGTTGAGGATAAAAGCCTTGAAGAAAACAAGGGAGAGCCAGTAAAGAGTGGAGCACAGAGCGAGTGAGACGGCTCTGAAAACACACCTGTCTGGCTGCTGTGAGAAGAGCTCGACAGGAGTCACCTTCACATCCCCTGCTGCCATTCATGCCATCTCAACCTTCATCATTATCTCACACCTGGCCTGAACCTCTTGGCCAACCTTCCTTCAAATATAGCAACTGTTGTGACACACCATCTACAATAAAGAGGACACGGGAACAGCTAGACCTGTCCAGTCATTTTATGAATTAAACAGCTCGTAATCATACTTTATCACTAACAATCTGAAATAACCCTTTAAATGTGAATTTATGCAATAATTTAAGACATTACTCCTTAATGAACTAGCATTAGCAAAATTAGCATACGTCACAAAAAACTAGGTGTGTAACAATACCCTCATGTCACGATTCGATACATATCACGATACTGAACTCACGATACGATATTATTGCGATACTCCAAGACATTTGGTAAAAGGTTAACAAAAAATGTACTGTTGATTAAAATTTGATATTATTTTGATATTATAAATGATAAATTTGATATTAACATTGAGTGTAAATGAATAAGGGGGGGTTAAACCCTCAGTCCCTCCACTCACCTCCTTATTGAAAACATCTGTCATAATGCTTTCTCTCATGTCTGGCTTTTCCTTCTTTATTTATCATGTTCAATGGTGATCTGAATTCACTTCACTAACTATGATACTAGCTATGAGCTATACATAATCTTAATATAGACATAATCTTTATTCTCCTCTTGTATCACTCTCTTAAGAAAGATGAATTATGGGTAAAGAAAGTGTAAATCCGATCCCTGCCTCAGATCTTCACACTTCTTGATATTTATTCATTTCCTCGCTCTTGTGTTTTTGTCTCAGGCTGTGATCCATCATCAGGGTTAAGGTTTCCTACAAGTTACGATAAAAACATCTGTGTATCAAATTCTTCACTTTCAAATGAATCTCTAGTGCATGTTGGGTTGTTAAATGCATGTAAACTCACAGCGCTTACAAATGGAGTTCCTGAGAAGCAGCATTTACTGTGAACAGAGCCGCTCTGAAAACACGGTATACTATAAACTGCATTTTGTGTGTAAATGAATCCAGTGCCACTCTTCACTCTGAAACATGATGATTTTCAGTTCAACAGCAATATAGCTTGTATGATAATGCTCAACTGACATCTTGTCCTTCTCAATAAAGAAGACATTACATTTCTAACAGAAACGTCAAAAGCCTTAACTTGTCAGAAAGACAATGAAAATCTTCTGTACAGTGATAGTCAACGTACAATATCAATGGCTTTTGTCACATGGAGGAATAAGACCGATTGCAATTGGCGTCCTCGATTGAGTCAAAAAAGCAATATGTGTATTCACAGAGTCCTGAGCTGAGCCTCGGGTTGCAGATGTTTCTTCAAATCCCTTTATCAGAGAGTGAACAATTATACAAATTAGATTCATCATATTTGTTTTCGTCCCTTGTCTTCATAGCTTCTGTTTTATCTGTTGATAAGAACAGCGAAAGGAAGAGTTAAACAGCCTGTGGAGAAAGAGCAAGGTAAATATCTGTAAATACAGTCAAAGTGCTCACTAGTAGTTAGTGAGCTTTAGATTAAGAAGCACTGGTATTAGCTTTAGCATGTTTTAGCATGATAACTTTACATTCATAAAAAATTGGCAAATAACGGTCACAAAAGGGGTTTACAGGCCAAAGTATTTTTTTATACATTCAGTTCTTTAATAATGTTTCCCAAATGTTAGCACAAAAAAAAAGTTATTTATTTATACACCATACTGGTTTGCAGGTCAATATGTTTGTAAATAAAGTGGTAAATTAAGTTTTTTTGTGCAAAATATAAAATTGAGGTTCAACCACTGGAGTCACGTGGATTACTTTAATGAAGTATTTCCTGCCGTTCTGGACCATGAATGTGGTAGTTGCGTAGCTTTCAATGGAGGGACAGAAAGCTCTTGGATTTCTTCAAAAAGATCTTCATTTGTGTTCTGAAGATGATTGAAAGTCTAATGGGTTTGTTACGACATGAGGGTGAGTAATTAATGACATGAACGTTCACATTTTTGGGTGAACCATCTCTTTAAGAAACATGAGTGACAAAGGATAGGTGCACATTCTGGTTTACTGCAACTGCCTCAAATATGATCTTACTGATTAAATAGGCTATAGTCTAAGTAAGTGTATTTTGGTTAAATATTGATACATTTAACATTGTTTGGTTTTACAGAGATTTACAGAGACTCTTTCACCTAGATCTCATCATATAGAGACTGTGTCCGTTCCCCGAATTAGGAAATACAAAAAACTCCCAAACCCATTTAAGGGTAATAATTTAATTGATGTTCAACAAATAAAAAACTGATATAATACAGACGAACAAATGATAAAGCTCGGGTTGCTGAATATTCAATCCCTTACTTCAGAAGCACTTATTGTTAATGATATGATTACAGATTATAACCTAGATGTGCTGTGTTTGACAGAAACCTGGCTAAAACCAAACGATTACATTACTTTAAGTCCACCCCGCAAGATTACTGTAATAAACATGAACCTCGTCTGAAACGCAAAGGGGGAGGTGTTGCTGTATTTTATAGTAATATCTTCAAAATTACTGAGAAGTCTTGTTTCAAATATAATTCTTTTGAAGTGTTGGTGCTTAATGTAACACTATGTAATGTAAATGATAAATCACGTTTGAGAGTTGCGCTGGCTACTGTATACAGGCCACCAGGGCACAGACTTTATCAAAGAGTTTGCTGACTTTCTATCAGAGTTCTTACTGGCTGCAAATAAAGTCCTAATTGTTGGTGATTTCAATATACATGTAGATAACGAAAAAGATGCATTGGGATTGGCATTTGGAGTAAGACAACACGTGTCAGGACCTACTCATTGTCGTAATCATACTCTAGATCTAATATTATCACATGGAATCAATGTTGATGCCGTTGAAATTCTGCAGCAGAGCGATGACATCTCAGATCATTATCTAGTCTCGTGTAAACTTCATTTAGCCAAGGCTGCAAAGCCGACTCTGTGTTACAAATATGTTAGACCTATCACTTCTGCCACTAAAGATTGCTTTATTAATAAACTTCCTGATCAGTTTCATCATCTCAGCATCCCAGATAGCTTAGAAGAACTAGATATTACAACAAACTTTTAACTCTCTCTTTTCCAGCACTTTAGACACAGTTGCTCCGTTGCGCTTAAAGAAGATTAAAGAAAATAGTCCAACGCCGTGGTAGAGAGCAGCCAGAAAAATGGAGCGCAACTGGAAGAAAACAAAACTAGAGGTATTTCGTATTTCATGGAAAGAGAGCATGATTGCATACAGAGAGGCCTTAAAAGCTGCTAGATCTGCTTATTTTTCCACCCTATTAGAAGAAAATAAACATAATCCTAGGTATTTATTTGAAACGGTGGCTAAACTAACGAAAAATAAAGCTTCAAGCCCAGACATTTCCAAGCAGCACAGCAGTAATGAATTTATGAACTTCTTTACTTACAAGATTGATAATATCAAGGAGAAAATTATAACTATGCAATCGTCTACTACAGTATTGCATCAGGCAGTGCACTGTAATCTCCCTGAGGAAAATTTTATTCATTCATTGCTATAGGAGAGGAAGAATTTACTAAACTCGTTAAATCATCTAAATCGACAACATGTATGTTAGACCCTATACCGAATAAGCTACTGAAAGAGATGCTTCCAGAAGGTGACTTGACTTGACTTGATTTTTACCACAGTTGAGAACAATGTGAATCTGGCTGTGATCTGAGGGTCTGATATGTTTTATTAGCGCTAATGCTAACCTCTGTTACCCTGAACATTTCCACTCCGATAAAATCCATTTTAGGATCGAACAACTTTGTGGTAACGACACTTTAGTGAAACCTAAAAAATGTTTCAACTCTCACATAAAACCGTCCTGTCAATCTGACAGTGTGTGTGTTGGTGTATGTAGCTTTAGCCATGTGCTCCGTCACCACTGAATTACTTTCCATTATATTCTGACGTCACCTGTGAATCAGACCTGCACATTTAACACAAAAATAATGCCAGGTTATGTCAAAGCTATGTGGATAGGAATGGGTAACACTCTACGTGTCGCTCTAGCCCTCGATCTAGCTAAGTTTAGACATCTAGCTTCAGAGAAAGTTTGTTTAAAGTCACCATGAAACGGAAGTTGCGATAGTCTTTTCTTCGCTATTGTGATGTACTGTATATCTGAGTGAAACGGCTTCTTGAACAAGAAAAAATGTAGGGCGGACTTGATTTTGTCCATGGGGAATTGATTGGATGGTTAGATGATTGTGGTTTGCATGCAAGTGACAGGTTGTCCCTTAAAAACTCAAGGAGCATTTTATGAAGTCTTGTGGCTATAATGAAATTGTCCAGTAAACTGCTTAAAACTATGACAGATCTATATCTCTGTCTCTGCAACTTTAGCAGTGCTCCATTTGACAAACTGTCATTTATTTTGTGAAAGCCTTCAGTCATGAAGTTATTAACAGGTTTGTCACTTACAAGATGTACAGTAATGTGCCATGACTTAATTACAGCTGATTTTTTACAGCCTTTTTGCCTAATTTTGCTCATAATTTGGTGCACATTAAACCAACTCATGTCTAATAGGCTGCTAATAGCCTTTATGCTCAGTTCATGGCAACCTGATCATTTGCAAATATTAAGCAGTACAGTATGAGTGTGGTGAGTCAGTGATATTGGACCGCTGCTGTCCTCTAGTGGTCAGATAGGTCATTGTTTTATTGTAGAGTGTTATTATTGCTACAGTTTGCATTCTAGGCACTAAAAGGATAAACTAAATGTGAAAAATGTTAAGTATGTAGTAAAAATAGGCTATGCCACTATTGGGATGCCATTCATGTATTGGGATATTCCCATCGTTGACACATACTACAGTATTTACTTGTCAGAAATAACATGTAGCAAAATTATATTTCATTAATTTGAAAATTGATGTTGCAGCTTTAGCCACATTTTCACAGTTCTTCAACTGAAAAGGATGGGTCAAACTTTTTCTGTTCTTCTGTTTCTCAAGTCAAACAAGCTTGTACAAAGGCATACTTCAAACATCAAACTGAAACAGAAAATAACAGCATCCAGCAGTTATTTTATTATTATTAATAAACTATTATCGTTTTTACTAATATTTTGAATTAGCTTTTCCTTTCATATTTTCATATGTTATGTGTCATTTTAGTTTTTGATTTTTAAATTAAATTATTTCTAAATAGGTTTAATTTATTTTTATTTCCGTTTAGTTTTAGTACACTTGGTAATGTAAGTATTTAATAAGTTATTAAGTAATAACTTATTTCAGTTAGATGACAAGGCATCATTTCAAATTTCTTTTCATGTAATGTTTGTATTTTATTTTTATTTCAGCTTCACATCAATTAACAAAAGTGTTTTTGATAGTTTTAGTTAATGATAACTGATATTCAGGCACTTTTTATATACTGTTTTCAACAAACTATGATTTGGCACACTAATTATAATCTTGCATACTATGATGTGGTAGTATGCAAATTGGAAAATTTAACTCGCCACGACGGAAAAACTGCATAGTGTTATTGACTCATAACAGATGCAACATATTATGCATATATAGTTGGTTTAAACCAAACCCAGGACACTTGCATGTATGAAAATATATGATTAGGAATATGATCTGTAAGAATGTGATTTGTGTGTCGGTCTTTAAAACCTTAAATTCTTATGTTACAGTATAGATTAAAGTCTCAACAAAAACTAGCTCACTTTGAAACTTCTCACTTTCTTTCTCAGTATCTCGAACATACGCCCTCATGTTCATGCAGGAAGTAGGCTCAGAGCAGATTACAAGAAAGGAAGTGAGATGCCACACATTTATAAACAACACTTCTGCAAATGTATCTGGTGTGATATTATATGTGTGAAATGTTAAGATGAAGATAAGTCCTCCAAAAACGATATGGTTCATCATGTGGCCACAGCTCAATCCACAGATGAATGTAATATGTTTAATATATGTTTAGAAATATACAGTGTGTATATTTGTGTATAAAACCATGGGATTTAAATAAACAAAGTGTAACAGTGTAGAATATGGGTCCATTTGTTAATTAGTTAAATTTACTTACATTTTTAAGTACAATCAACTTCAATGTTTAAGTCATATCAACTTAAATTACATTAAACTGACCTAAAAATGAGTTCAATCTTGTATAACTTATAAAAAAAGTTGCAAATGGCTTAACTAATTTTGATGAGTTAAAGCAATGTAAAAATATATGTTGTCATAACTTATTGATCATATAATTTTTTACAGTGCATAAGAACTTAGTGAGTGTGCATGGCTGTTTCAGAAGACTTCTGTAGAAAAACTGTGTTAAATAACTTATTAAAGCAATGTAAAAATTTTTTACAGTGTTAACATGAAGTAACAATGAATAATACTTTAGTATCTGAAGAATTTATTAATCTTAGTTCATATAAATGTCAGCATCTACTAATACATTATTAAAATCAAAAATGGTATCTGTTCATATTGTTTAATAGACCTGAGCTAGCATAAACTAACAATTAACTTTGTGCTTTTATTAACTTGTTAATAATGATTAATAAATACTGTAATTAATGTGTTGCTCATTGTTAGTTCATGTTAGTTAAAGGGGACATATCATGCTAAATCCACTTTTTTAGCCCTTAAATGCATTTAGTTGTATATTTGGAGTGTTTAGAAGTACAGAAAAGTTGAAATTATTCTCTTCAGGTGCTTCGTTGATATCTTTATATTCTGTTTTGGTCATATTTTTCAACCTGTTCCGATTTTTCTGTTATATATGACGGTTTTTTAACTATTACGTTACAGTATTTGCAGCGGAACTGCCAAATAAGGACATTGACTTCCGGCCCAACACTTCTAGCAATCCGCCATATTTATTTCTCGCTGCAATTTTGTAGTCCAAGCTAAAGGATGCAGAAGTTACGAGAGGGTAAGTTAAAGGCACAATATGTAACTTTTTTGCTTTAAAAATAGCAAAAATCACTATATCTATGTTATATATTTTTTTTTGTTGTGTACTTACATTATCCCGACTGTTTCCAACAACTTTCAAACCAGGAGAAATTTGTAATTTAATTCGAGAAACGTCCCGTTTCTTTATTTCCGTTTTGTCGCCGCCAATGCCGTCATATCCGCGTTGTCCCTGGTTTCCGCTCGTGCTGCCATGGCAACCAGAGCTATGAACCAGAGCCGTCTGATAGTAACCAAAGCAACTGACACGGACAACTTTGTAGTTCGCAATGTCTATTTGCACGCTGTTGTTGTTTCGTTCAAACATTATGGACCATGGCAAGCAGACTTTGGATAAAAAAAGGAGAACTAAAACGAGAATCAATATCAGCGCGGTGTTTTCGAGATGCCTAGAGCTCCCATAGACAGTATATAAACGAACGAGAGCTCCACATCCAAGACTTCGACCGCTTCTAACGTTACATGTATTTTATTAAACAGGTGAGCACATTTACATAAAACTAATCAATGTTTTATAGTTCAACAATGATAAAATGTCAGAATATGATGTGTTTGTTATTCTAATGTTGATCTAGTTTACTGCTAAGTTAGTCTCATACAGACAGACTAACACATACATTTCAACATTCAAATACAGTTTAGTGTGATAGTGTAATGTTAGACCAAGTGAAACAGCGCTGCGTTACCTCATAAGTTTAATTTGTCTAATAAACTGACCTGTGAGTAGTAATTCTGCGTGTAGTTCGGTAGAATGAAATGTCCATATTCCTTTTATATCTGCGGGACTCGCGTCGCGTGTGGAGCTGATAGCTGTCTCTTAGCAATCCCGAACTGCTTCATATCACAGTCATGATAAAAACATTGATGCATTCAGTCATCCATAAACATTATTAGATCGGTCGGCTTGACGTTGACGACAAGATCCATAATTCTTAGCAAATGTTGCGTCATCAATCTACACCTTTGTTATTGTAAACAGGTTAGGTTCGCCCTAGTGGCGAAAAATGCCATACTGTACGTTTAAAATGTTCGGTTGTTGGATGTAGTAACCCACACGCTTCATTACATCGTCTAATGTAGATGAACTGCCGCGCTTGTGACAGGGCCATAGACTGTAAAAAATAGAACAGGGCGCATGTTTAACTGAAAGAATGAGCAGAGAGAGAGACCCCGGTCGCGCGCGCGCACACTCTCTCTCTTCGGAGCCAGGCGAAAGTGTAAACAAGCTAGACGCTCTCTTGCTCTCTCTCCCTCGCACATATTAATCAAAATAAATCGACACGGTGGTAAAAGGTCGGAAGACCAAAGTTTCATGTGTAAATACAGTACACACCATTGCGATACATCCATATGAAGACGTTGTTCTGCAGGTTCGTCGTCTTCATTTTCATCTCGCTCCGGCTCCGACTCTGGCTCGAACATGTGAGGCTGGCTGGACAAGTCTTCCGTTGTTGACATTTTGTTAATAACGTGTGAATAAAACGTTTCTGTGCCGCTAGATAATCTTATCTCTGCTATCAAACTACAAAAATGGCCGAACGGGGTGGAGTTGAACCGAGTGTCACCGCTACAACCTGGAGAGGGGGCGGGGTATGAAGTGTCTCAATTGTATTTAAAGAGACGACCAAAACGAGTTGCTCTCAGACGCACATCAGAAAAGGGGCCTGTGGAGCTATAATAATGAGGAATTCAGACCCAAGCATTACAGTTCCGCTTTATATAGACTACAAATGTATGATTTATATGTAAAAAGGAACGATTTAAAAGCATGATATGTCTCCTTTAATGCATTAGCTAATGTGTAAAATAAAGTTATGTAATGAAGAAGTGTAATTTACATGATGTAATGTTTCTTAAATATATTTTTTTCTCACAATTTGGTGCACATTAACTTCAACTCAAGGCTAATAATCGTATAAACCAAAAATAATAAGAAGAAATGTTGATATAATAAGATTCTTCACTATTTCTAGTTCACTATAGCTGTAAAATTAACCTTGTACAAAAGGTCAAAGGTCAAGTGTTATACAATGAAGTGGTAGGTAAGCTATGCACAAAAACAAAATGGCTCTTTATAAAAAAGGTATGGTATTAGTATAGTACAACATGCACATTTTGTTAAACATGATTTTATTCAGTCATGTCACCTTTGACAGAGTGACCGAAGAAGCTCTCATGTCAACATCGAGTGCTGTTGAGTAAATGTGGTATTACAGATCACATGTATCCGCCCAGCAACCACGGGAAGTCTTCTTTCGCAGCTGCTTCTTACAGAGCATCAGCAGGAAGTGCACGCTTCTATCTGCACACACACACAAACACACAATACACCTACAAAAGCCAGAAGTGAGGACCCCTGGCTCCCCATCCCGGGAAAACACAGGAGTCAGAGACCATGATCAAACGCAAACTGAGTGAGTACATTTGAATTCTTGCCATAGTATGATGTAATCATTCAGATTGACATCTCTTGATGCCATGAGGCTTGTTCTTGTGGTTAAAGTCTCTGGTCGGTTAAGCAAGTCTATTAAAGTTCAAAATGCCTTAAATAACAGCCCACTGTCCTTGTCGAATCTATCAGCGAGTTCTAAAGGAGCAGGACTGTTGACATGATTGATTTTTATAATGGCCTTAAAGGGTATAATGTTCCACTCTTATGAAGGTTAGTGTATTTGAAGGCACCAGTGCATAGACATGGATACGTTTTAAAGAGGCTTTTTGTTGTTTTGCTCGCATGCCTTGAGGTAAAGCCAAAGCCAGATTCACACCATTCTGAAGACAGTGATGGGATATGGGAATACCGTAATGACATTTGGGGATTCAGCTGCACCAAGCAAATGAATGTACTTTAGACTAGATCAATATGAGCCAAATTGAACATCGACCAAGAGAAAACAAACTCATGATGAAATTTAAAAGTCTTTTATATCAGATTAGTTTGAGTGTTATAAGGTCAAATAAGGACAAAGTACGATAAATTGATAAACTGCAACTGAGAGATGTATTGTGTAAGATTGTGAGCAAAACGTGTAAAACACAGTCATGAAAAACAAAAAAACCCACAAACAACATATAAGTCACATTTTAACTCATCAAAATAAGTTAAGCAATTCTCAACTTTTTAACATTTTTAAATCTTAAAGTCAGTCCTATAGAGGATTCAGCTTATTACTTTTTAACAGATGAACCCCGTTGAACAAAAGGCAATAATATAACAGATAACAATAAACCAATTTGCATTGCATGGATGTTTTGTATTCATTTCACTCTCCTGCCTTAACACACACAAAGAAATAAAACAACAATTCAAACAACCATTTGATAAGAAAATAATTCACAATCAGAAAAAGAAAGAAAACATTTTTTATATATATTCAACAAATTCCTTGTGACGTCAGTTCAAATAGTTTAACTCAAAATACTTTAACACTTTTTCTAGAGGTACCTCTCCTACACTTGATTCATTCAGCCAAGTTTCCACTGACCCTTAAACAGTAAACAATACGACTGGTATAACACACTTTTTGCAAACACAACAGTATTATGCAATCCTAGTTTTATAACAGCGGTTCAAACACGCATTGATTCAATTTACACAGTTCAAACATTCGATGATTCAGTGTAAACAGTTCAAACACTAAGGTTCTTTCTCACTGTTCAATGATTCAGTGACTCAATTCAAAACTCTTAATGATTCGTTCAAAAGTTCAAACGCTCGGGATCTTTATCACTGTTCAATGATTCAATGACTCAGTTCAAACACTTAATGTTTCGTTCAAAAGTTCAAACGCTCGGGATCTTTATCACTGTTCAATAATTCAATGACTCAGTTCAAACACTTAATGTTTCGTTCAAAAGTTCAAATGCTCAGGATCTTTATCACTGTTCAATGATTCAATGACTCAGTTCAAACACTTAATGATTCGTTCAACAGTTCAAACGCCCAGGATCTTTATCACTGTTCAATGATTCAATGACTCAATGACTCAGTTCAAACACTTAATGATTTGTTCAACAGTTCAAACGCTCAGGATCTTTCTCACTGTTCGACGATTCAGTGACTCAGTTCAAACGCTCAAGTACAGTAAGCTTTCCAAGTTCACCACAGGTTACTAGAATTCCCAGCCAATCATAATTCAGCCAGATTCAATATCCAAAATACATATCCGAACTCAACACGGTCCACAGCAACGGGGGAAATGCAAACATTCTCAGAAAAATAACCAGCGAAATAGGCTACTTGTTTGTACCAGGGTTCAGATGGTAAACCGGGAAATTCAAACCAGCCGTTTGGTTGCCATCTCTCGTCTCGCTGCCAGCGTTGATCCGTAGCGAACTGACATGAGTCAGGGCTCAATCACTGTGTTAACCTCCAGGGTTAGTCCATATTTCCCATCTCTAACTTCCGAGATAAGACGAAATTAGCGTGTTCAGGGTGGTGTGGCGGTAGTACATCCTCTCTCTAGTTACCCCCTTTCCATTTTGTTTCATTGCTTTTATACTCACAACTCTCAATGACAACATTGCCCTCCTGTGGACATCACAACCATTTTTGGTGACAACTTCCAGTTCGTCACAAAGTTATTCAAGATTCAACTACCTTAAAGTCAGTTTAATGTCATTTAAAGGGTACCTATTATGCCCCTTTTCACAAGATGTAAAATAAGTCTCTGATGTCCCCAGAGTGTGTATGTGAAGTTTTAGCTCAAAATACCCAATAGATAATATTTTACAGCATGTTTGTAAGTCGCTTTGGACAAAAGCGTCTGCTAAATGACTAAATGTAAATGTAAATTGTCATTTTTGGGGGCTCAGAAAAACGCACCGTTTTAGTGTGTATCCCTTTAAATGCAAATGAGCTGCTGCTGCCGGCCCAAAGGGCGGAGCCTCACGAGCTCGCGCTCAGAGCCAGGACAATCTCATCTGATAATATAAAAACAGAAACTTTCAGTAACGCTGTTCACTTCGGACAATAATGCCCACAGAGCCAGAGATTATTTGCTGTATGGAGATAAAACAGGTATTGTTTAGTTTAATTACGGTTATAACTAATTTGTCATCTGCTTTTATCCACTATTAATACAAGCCTGCTGTAGCAAACCCCGTCCGAATGATGACCAAAATATACTGAGTTCAATGAAGTTTATTGTACATCACACAAAAGATGAAGCGTTAGTTTTACTCCAGAAAATCACTGTAAGAGCTAATAAACATAGTGCGCATTAAAGTCTTATCCATAAACTCTCTCTCTCTCTCCCTTTCATTGTCATCAACATACACAGCGAAGTACACAAAACACTCGTTACAACCAACCAACAGTAAACAAATATATACACACCTTTTCAGTGGGTGCTTAATAAACTGGTAAACTTTATATCCGTAAAACGACTCGATGAGTCCAACAACAAAACACCTCAATCGCTTAGGACTAGAGACATTCTTGTCTACAGTTGCTCATGCGTCGAAACAATGGCGGACTCTGTGTCCAGCTCACTCAGGGCGGGTCTATGCTCAAACTGCAGTGTCAATCAACAGTCGTGGGAGGGGCCTGTGCAAAGTGACGTCGCTTTGCCCAGAATCTGAGAACAGCTCGTTCTGAGACAGTGCTTATGATTTATGGGGATTTTAAAAAAGCACTGTGCGGATTTTCATCATTATAGGGTGGTTGTGTACACACACTGCCAACACACATTTATGTTCAAACACCATGTAAAAGTGAATTTTGCATAATAGGTGCCCTTTAAGTTGAAATGACTTAAACATCCAAGTTGATTATACTTAAAATTTTAAGGCAGCAACTTTTCTTTTACACTGTGTTTATCATTCAGGAACAACAGAAGCAGAAGGTTTTTAGTTTAAAGTTTAAAACCTAACATCTATTTTAAAAATATTTAAATATACGTTCATATGCACACACCCGTCTATTGCCAGTAAAAATATAGATCATTGAAAACATTTTTACTGTACGTTTTGCCTTATTAAAATTTGTCAAAATGGAATGTCCATTAAACTTTTGAACATTTAAATAGAAAAATTAACAGTACGATGAAATTATCAGGAAACAAAACATTAAATATTGCAAACATCCAAAAATATTAAAACTTTATTATGATAAAGTATTATTGTAATATAAAATTACAATAAATAAAGCATAAAATGCAACTTGTCTCAACTTGAACTTAATGAAAAATACCCTTTTCCTGAGAAAATAAGGTAACCTTTCAATTCAAATCTTTTTTTATTTCATAGGCTGACTATATAGTCCAGTGTGGTTTTATGTCTCCTCTTTAAATGTGAAAATGTGTATATGTTTACATTTCAAATTATGCACAAATGAATAAACAGTAAAGTAGATATTTAAATATTTATTCTTTAATGTTTAAATATTAAGCAAGAAAACACAGAATCTGTTTTAGGAATCTGTGCTATGGACCCTTTCACAGACTGTTATCAGCATTGCATAGCTAGTATAGTTTAAAATATTTTAATTTTTACAAAATTTAATACACATTTATAACTCAATATATTGTGTTATAGGCTATTTCCTTATCAGTATGGGAAAAACAAATTAACACTGCTACAAGGGTGTTTTTAACACAACGGCTGAGGGAGAGATAGCAAATTTGATATCTTTCTCTCTTCTGACCAACTTTTTGGTCGAGTTTTTCTTTTGGAAAGTCACGTAATCTCTATAACATATTTGTTTTTCTTTTGCTTTTAGAGCAAATTGGAATACAAAAATTATATTTGCTGTCATCCCCCGTTCACCGCTATAGAAGTTTACCCAACTATGACGACTTCGACTTCTGAGAAGCCCAGAAATGTGAAAAGGGTCCAATTATTATTATTATTATATTTTATACTGATATTTTCTTCTTTAATAGTTGCTTTTACTATAAATCAGTAATCATTTCACTTTAGTTGTTTAATCCTAAATGTAAGTGTAAATAAGATTTAACTCCTCATTCATTTTAAATAAACAGGATCTATGATTGTGAATGTAAAAAGTAACAGGTTTCTTCCTTAATATCAGTTATACTTTTGCATAGCTTCAAGTACAATACCCAGAAATACATTAAGAACTACATCACTTTTAATAGTCTCATGTGTTATTGATTTCAGTCTGTCTGATGATGAATATACTCAGTCTGGACCAGACCACTTGACAAGAAACAAAACCAGAACAGGACTGAACTCTGACGCTCCCCCGAGAGCTATAATTATTAAGATAAATGAGTCAACATTCCATCAGTGACAGAAAGAAATTTAAGGGCAGGCCCTGACATTGAAGATCATGCTAGAAACAAATTACGATAAAGCTTTATTTTAAGACTCGCCTTCCTGTTTGTACAGTATCTTAATTTCCTCCCCCGTTCATCATTATCACTGTTCTGCAACCATGACATGATTTTCATCAGAAAGAAATATTCTGGCTTCATTTATGAGAAGCTGAGTCTCTTTAGTCTTAGAGACTAAAGGGACCAATGAAATTTTTTTCCCACAGACAAGGTCAGGTCTTGTATGTTTACTTAAGAGGCTACATGTTTCTTTCTCACATTGAAAGAACTTTAGGAATGGCAGGGACCCTATAGGGTGAACAGTCCTATAAACCTTTTACTTTTTAACCATTCGAGACATTTAGAAAACTGCAGAGTTACAGCACGCACAACATGTTTTCTCCCTTCTCAGGCTTCAAGTGGTTTGGTAGCCTCACCAACCTCCGGCGTAAATCAGATGCCCAGAAGGACGACGGATCGGTCAAAGAGCTGGCCTCTGACGATATGGGCATGAGTCCACGGAGCCAGAGCTACGCCAGCTCCAGTGAAATGTACACGCATATGGGCACCATGCCACGTCACCCGAAGAAGGACAAAAGCTTGAAGAAGAGCAAGTCCAAGGACAAGTCCGACCTCAGTCGGAGTCAAAGCATGAAACCTTCACAAGACCACGTGTGTGATTCACCCCTTCTCAGCGTACTTCAGGGCCTGGAGGTCCTGGAAAACCCCATTATGGAGGACAAGTTAACTGTTGCGACTAGAGATAGTCACATCCAGAACCGTGACCTTCCAACTCCACCAACTGTGGATGGACACTCAACAAAGCTGGAAGAGGAACATAAGGAGCCTGTTGTTGACTCCAAGATACATGTCGATCCACCGAGTGCATATGTAGAGCCTTCATCAGATCTATGTTTGAGCAAAGAGTCGAAGGTCCAGCCAATGCTGCCCAAGAAAAAACATAGAGAAGAAGATGCTTCCGTGAAGGGTGCTGAGAAGCTCCAGGTGGACAGTGACTTGATTCAGTTGCCTCTGAAGATGAGCAGCCAGATGGAGCAGAAGACAGCAGTTAGAGACGATCCTAATATAGAATCAGACTGCAAACAGGAAAAGATGGAGCCTAACAGGTAAAAATCAGCTACGTTACTTGATTTTTGAATATGATCTTTGTTTGTTGTATACCTTTAAAGTCTTCAAAGTTTTAAATGTTGTTTATATGTCTATGTGGTGTTTTTAATGTGCTTTATGACAAACCATGTGCAAATTCATAAGTCGACACCATTGCTGAGTATTTTCTCCTTAAAACTGCAGTGAACCAAAGACAGTCTCAAAAACACGCTTTGAAATCGCTGGTGTTTCTGACGTCACAAACTACCTTGTAACCAATCAGGTCAACGTGTGATCCTCAACAATGGATCTCTGAGCTGGTGTGAGTGAGTGGAGGCGGGGCTCATTTGCATATTCATAGAACCGCGAATACTAAATGAGGCAAGGGTGTAGAGTTACATTCAAGATATTTTAAGGCATGAAGAATTTAAATTTAAATTTGTAATTTTGGTGAGCAAAGGTGAGTTTTAAGGGATAAAGTGATTGACTACAGGGGGACTTTAGGTACAGTACTTCATTCAGTACAGTACACTTAAAGTCGGCATGAAATGAAAGTTGCGATAGTCTTTTCTTCCCTATTATATACTGTATATCTGAGTGAAACGGCTTTTTGAACAAGAAAAATTTTAGGGCAGGACTTGAATTTGTCCATTGGGAATTGATTGGATCAACACTTATTGAGTGAAAACTTGTAACTTGTAATGTGCTGAAGCAGGTTGTGAGAAGGAACGGGAGATCAACTCACTACTCTTTGAATTCTTTAAATCAGCAGTTGGAGTTATTTCAGAAAATGATTGTATTAAATTTGATACATTTTGAAGATTTGAAAATCCAATGAAGATTCAACACAAAGTGCGCACATCTAATGGCAAAAAGTATAAAAGTAAAAATTATTCATTCATACTCATTCATATTAAAGATGAAATCCTGTTAAACGTGGAGTAGCCTATAAGAAAAATAAAAATAAAATGCGTATTATTATTCTTTTGTATTGGTTATTTCAATGATTAATCCTTTCAAATATTATTCTCGTATTGATCCATTTATGCTTTTTGTCTATTGTATATTTTAATATCATATAGTCATATTCATGAGTTATATTCAGACCAGACATTTAGTTTACTTCTACTCTGACAAATGTATGTCAATGTGGGTTAGACATGCTATTTGTTTTTTCCGTTTTCTGCTCAGTGTAGTATCCTGTCTAATATGTGTGGGATCTGGTTTATTATTAGGTTTCACATGAGATGGTTATCTTACCTGGAATTAAGGTAAAGCTGTATTTGCATATGGTCTAGACATGGTGGAAATACTTAACGGCTTCTTAAAATAAGGCTGCAAAAGACGCGAGCGCAACGGTCACATGTCCACATCTAGCTCGTGTTTACATTGAAAAATAAAGTAGCGCAGTCTAATGGAAAAACTTGATTTTCCACTACAGGATGAGAGCTTATTAATTACGAAAACGATTATGTCAGGTTTGTGTAGGGAGCCGAGGACGAGGACACAGGAACTGCGGTTTAGGTAATTTATTTACAAACTTAACTTCTATGAACATACAGGAACAAGGGAAAAGAAACTCCAGGACTTCAAAACACACAACCATGAAATGACGACGACCAACAAACACTGAGGGAAAACACAGGGCTAAAAGAACTGGGACTAATGAGATAATTAACAGAACACAGGTGATGGGCATTTCTAATCAAACAGACAGGGAAAAACTAACAGGACTAAACCAAAATCACAAAGACAGGGGAAAACAAGATCACAGAACAGAACTCAACACATCAAAACGTGACAGATTATTTATTTTTGCTAATTATTATTTTATTTCAGTTAGTTTTTCAGTAACTGTTGTCAGTTTTGTTTCGTTTTAGTTTTTCGTATATGTTGAAATTTCTATTTTATTTCAGTTTACAAAAATGTTTTTTGACAAATAGTTTTAGTCTTAGTTTCACAACATTGCTACACATCTGTCTAAACCGGAAGCAAATGGCGCGACACATAACAAAAGCACATAGAACCCATTAGTTGCTGTATTTGGAACCGTATACTAGTATACTACTCTTACTAGTTCGCCCATAGAAAGATATGGTAAAAATAGTACGAGTAGTCTAGGTTTTGAATTTAGCAAGTGATTCTGTCTACACCGGACGCGTGGCAAGTCACCGACAGTTAAAAGGGGTGGTATAATGCCCTTTTCACAAGATGTAAAATATGTCTTTGATATCCCCAGAGTGTGTATGTGAAGTTTTAGCTCAAAATACCCCACAGATATTTTTATGTAGCATGTTACAGTTGTCACTATTTGAGGGTGAGCAAAAACGCACAGTTTTGTGTCTGTTTCTTTAAATGCAAATGAGCTGCTGCTCCCGGCACAGAGGGCGGAGCTTCAACAGCTCCTGTCCTTTTACCTCACACAGACATGCACTGAAAATTTCAAAAACTTGTAGCCTTTTATATTCAAACTGAAGTCAGACAAAGATGGTGAGACTCAAGAAGAAGTGACAACATGTAGAAGCAACAGGACATTTCTGAATGGTTAGTTGATGAATTTATGTAGCTGATGGGTAGTTATCTTCCAGTCATTGATTAGCATATTCTGTCTTGATAATATATAAATCGTGTTCAGGGGGCGGGGTTTATGTAAATTCTAGGGTTGGTGATGTCACTAACCCGGGAGGAATATCGTGTTCAGCCTACCAGCCGTTTGTTGTAGTCCTTAAAAAACGATTTCTTTAAAAGCAAATATCTCCCTTTGCTTTTAACTTTGAGCATTGTAACTTTGCAGATGTTGTTTATGCTCAAACAGCAACATTACACACTAACTAAAGTTAGAAAAGTGAAATCATTATCAACTACCCCTTTAATGCGCGTTTGCTCTCCCAACAGAACAAATGGGTCTGGAGTATTCGCTTTGAAGTGTCCAAGGATGCACCGGTGTAGAAACAGTGTTAGAATGTTACGGACCATTTTCTTTTGCAAGTAGCTACAAGTTTCTGTTCGTAAATCTTTGCCGTAAACTCGCCATTCTGTGAATATTGCTTCCAGCTCCAAGATGTCTTTGCTGCAGCCTGTATCGCGATTACATACTGGATTAAATCCAATATGTAGTGAAGGTAAGGTAAGGGTGTAGACAGGCACACATTAAGATAAACCTGAGGCCACTGGGCTACAGTGTTACATTAAGACTTTTCAAATCATGCTTGTGTATGAATAAATTCGAACAACATAACTTAAGAAACTTTTCTTCTTTGTTTTTCTAGCTGAAAAGTCCTTGATAACGTCGGTAAAATCCAATTTTTGGAGAATGCCACTCTCAATAGACACTCCATATCCAGTTTTGAGAATGATTCGAGAATTTGAGTGTACCACATTGAGAATAGCATCTCAAATACTATCCCTGTCCCAAATGGCACACTTAATGTAGACTCGCGGTCTTGTGGACTTACAATGACAAAGAAAAAGATTGTAGGTTGTCCCATTTGTCATTTTAGGTGTCAGAGGGTCACACCCTTTACGGCCGATATACGCCCATGTTGCGCACTTTTCTTCTCGACAGTCAAAGCTGCCGTCGAGTCATCCACATTTGTAAAGCGCGTTGGATGTACAATAGTAGATAATAAAGTGCTATATAAATGCTTCATTCATTCCTTCACCTCTTCACAGATCAATCAGGAAGCTGCACTGTAATGTCAGACGAGAGTAATCCTCGTGTCTAACCACATACCGTGACAGTGTGGTTTTGTGAGACAATATTTGCTCTCGTTCCTTTGTGAAAGCGGTTCTGGCTCATTGTACATGTACATCAGGATTGATGTCACACTTGAGATGATCTCATGAGATAGAGGCTGAGAAAAAACATTACCGTGATTTTCCAAGATCTGCTCTGTGCGTTTGGACATGCAGTCTAATACAGTTTATCTCAAGGGCCCGTCCTAAACGCCACTGGAAACCTTTGTGTTACTTTTTTTTTGTATGATGATAACAAAAAGCCACAATATTAGGGATAGTTCACCAAAAAATAAAAAAATATTTTACTCACCCTCATGTAGTTCCAAACCTGTATGAATTTCTTTCTTCTGCTGAACACAAAAGAAGATTTTCTAAAGAATATGGGTAACCAAACAGTTGATAGACCCCATTGACTTCCATAGGGTCCAACAAAGTGTCATCAGCTGTGCTCAAATGATCTGCCCTTATGTTGTTGAATTTTGGTTATTCAAGAAATTCATAAATAAAAATAATAAGATGCCCTGTCGAAATATGTGGGATATATGGCTTTATTTAAACCGCAAATGTAAAGCATAAATACACCCGTGCATCCTCACTCATGGTTACTCTGGAAGCTTCCTCACTCCTCGTTCCTCGTGGTGCAGTTAGAGAATCGAGGTGTCCTTCAAGATGGCTGACTTCGATCGGTTTACGGGTCACGGGCTGGAGGACGGAGGAGCGAGGAAATGAGGAAGCATCAATTTAAGTATTGAAAAGCACCCAGTGTTTCAACAGTGACCCTGATAAATTCTCATTAGAGGGCAGCAGAGAGTAACAGGATGAACAGGGATTCAAACAAAAGTGGCTGTTCATTCTTCTCAGCTTGCACAAGGTGACAGACTGTAGTCTGGGAACAGACTGAGACATTTAATTTACAATTTTAAATTAGGAAACACCCCTTTGGGTCTTTTTTTTAAGAAAAAGTTTTTGGTGTTGTCGTTGTCTTTTCATTTGCAAGTGTTTGAGTATGAAGTTGCACAAGAATCTAAGGTGAGTTTATCATTGTCAGTATGTTGTGTGTGTCACAGAGTAAATGTAAAAAATTCAACATGGTAATTGTAGTTTCCTCTAAAATGATACTGCCTCTACAAAAAAAACATGATGCTTTTCATAATCTTTCAGTGATTTCATTTAATTTATTTTACTTTTTTTAATTATAATGACAGTAGTGGCTAAATTGCATGTTATTTTTAGCTTTATATATGATAGAAGTATTTTGTAAATAGTGAACTTGAAAAAATAATATCAAATGATAATGCTTTGTTACTTTGAGACATTATATGGCAAAAAAATAAAATAATAATAATAACACGGTATTATTATGGTACCTTGTCTTGGGGAGGCGTTTTAATACAGTCAAACTGTATGCTACAAAAGCATTGCACCCTGGTTTATTATAATTAGATTGTACTTGGTCATAGCTCTTTTTGAACGACACCTGGTTTGTTGTTTGCGAGCAAGATATTTTCCCTGTCATTTGTGAAAGAGAATAATGATGTGAGGTCAGCCAGCACAGCTGGAGGATGTGAGAAATGTCTTCAGGAAACATTGTGTTAAAAGTCTTCCTGTGTTTGTATGCAATGTTTTTAAGAGCTTCGCCATTCAAGAGCTTCACCAGCATCACTTTACCAGGACAACCACTGATAAAACAGTACAAAAGATCATCTTTCGCTAAACGAAGATCATAAGCATAGTCTAAATTCAAGAGGTCACCTCATAAAATCTTGGTCGTGAGATAGCGTTGAAACTTCTGTTTAACACACACTTGTTTCACTTCTTTGATTGACTGAGCATTAATTCAATGACTTTTCAGTGTGTTTGGCAGTGGCTTCCACACACTTCTGTGTTTATGAAACTTTTCCCACTTTTCCAACTTTTCCAGCCATGATTTGACAGTGAATTTGCTGTTGCAGATTTATCAAACATCACTCTTCCCATAAGTTTGTTTCCTTTTCAAGGGAACTCGAGCTGTGTCGAGACGCTGTGGAAAAGCCTCTGCGTGATTGCGTCATGAAGCACTTATGACATCAGTCCAATGGCGTGACAGAACGTCATGTGACGTCATCAACCAGGAAACTATAAAGCACACCTGGAACAAACAGTCACTAGCTTCTGTGTCTTCAGCCAGTGCTCTGGGTGAAACTGTCTCTGTCTATTTATTGTTGTTTTTCCACAAGCATTATATATCTAGACAGGAGTATAATGGCGAGCAAACAGCTTTTTGGATCGTGTGTTCGTCCCTGCCCTCGCTTATTACGAGTGGGGACACGCGATTTATGTGTTGTTTCTTTGGGAGTGGAGCATGCACGGTCAGCTCTAGTAAAAGGGGGCTGAAAGTGTTCATTCATAAATTTCTGACGTGTAACATATGCACTATCGAGAGTCCTGTTGGCTTTCTTCTCAAGGGAAGAAAGTCAATAAAGATTCTTTGGCTCGGATCTCGCGTTTGCCGAGGCAGTGTGTAGATTACTGGGATTATAAGTGTCAATTTTGGAAAGTTTGGGCTTGGCCTCTGAGGGTGCCCAGCTCATGAGTTCAGGTCTCTCAACTGAGGTTGTTGAGACCATCCTCCACTCCAGAGCTCCCTCCACGAGGAAACTCTACACCTTAAAGTGGATATTTTTCACTTCCTGGTGCGGAGAGCACCAGCCGGACCCAGTTATCTGCCCAGTGTTTGCAGTGCTGGAGTTCCTGCAGGAACGGTTCTCCACAGGTCTATCCCCCTCCACACTAAAGGTGTACATGGAGGCCTTAGCTGCTTACCACGTCCCTTTAAGTGGTGTATCCTTGGGGATACACCATCTAGTAACGTTTCTTTCGTGGCACTGTGACCAGGAGACTAGGAGTATGGCTGCTTCTAAAACATTATTGTCAGGAGTTCCCTCCGATATGTTTGTGATGTGGCGGGATGCTGCCTCGCCGCACACATTAGTGAGGTTTTTGGCCTTGACCTCGGCTCCACTCCAGGGGCGCAGGTGCTTTCGTCTTGGTGTGCGCAGAGATTTCACACAGACAGGCATTTGTTACTATGGCGTCGTGGGTATAGTGTTCCCACCGCGTCTCGACGCAGCTCGAGTTGCCTTGAAAGGGAAGGTCTCGGGTTACGACTGTAACCCTGGTTCCCTGAAGAGGGAACGAGTCGCTGCATCGCCCTGCCATACTCCCTGCATGCCTGTGAGCGACTTGCTTCAGCCTATCAGAAGCTAGTGACTGTTTGTTCCAGGTATGCTTTATAGTTTCCTGGTTGATGACCTCACATGACGTTACGTCACGCCATTGGACAATCACGCAGAGGCTTTCCCACAGCATCTCGACGCAGCGTCTCGTTCCCTCTTCAGTGAACCAGGGTTACAGTCGTAACCGAGACGTTCTCTCATACAAATTTTGTGGTAGTTTTTTTTTTTTGGTAGAATTTCCTCTTTACCAAAAACTCTTTCTGTCATGTACATGTAGGACAAACTGGGGCTAGTTATCACATTTTTACACCAATGAAAATTCCTCAGGGTTTATTAAAGTAAATTTCTGAAACTTTTGAACATTCAACAAGAAAATAAATTACAACATATATATTTTTATATATTTTTATATAATATGCATAGGCTGTTTAATTGATTTTTTTTTTTAAAAATTGATAATATAAAAATGAACAAATCAGTAATATATTCCTCTTTCATTCTAAATATTCCACACAACCTGAAACCTGAAAAGATCTTGTTAAAAATGATGCTGCTTTTCTCATTTTCAATGTATTTTAATTGGTCCGAAAAGACAGATTTGTCTGTAAAAAAAAAGTAAATGAATGATTCTGTCATATGTCATTTTAATAAAGTAATATTCTAATTACTGTCAAATGCTCTGTCTCTGCAATTCCTGTTTTTGGTTCAACCTCATTTTATCATGTCATTGATGTGGCGTGCAGAAGGAGGAACGTGAAGGAACACCCTTTTCACTTCCTTAGGATGTTAAAAAAAGATCAAGTTCCTCATTGAGTTTTACTAAGCATCTTCTGACATGAAAACAAACGAAACAGGAAGAGTAGAAAAATTGCTTTTTGATGACATCAGTCTCATTACAAGTGTCATTCTCTCCCTAAATTCCCTAAGTTTGACCTTGAAGGTGGCTTTCAATATTTTTCATTTTTCATGTCAATTTATTTAGCTAGTTTGTATCTGTGCATAAAGTGGGATAATCTGCAGTCAGCTTTGCTTTTGTGTTTTATTTTGGAGGTTTATTTTACAAATATGACTAGCTTGCAGTTAACTATATTGCGTAATATATAATATGAATAATTTTTCTTTTCACAGACAGCTGGACACCACAGACAACCAAGGAGAATATGTGGAAGTAAGGCTTTCTTTCTTTCTCTTAGCAAGAAGTCACTTGGTAAAGTGTATTTAAACTAGGCACATATCTCATCCTTAATAAGAATGAGCTGGAAAGAATTCTGTTAATATATCTATCCATTACTTAAATCTGTCTGTTCTTTGAGGCTTCCTCTTGACAACTTGCTGAATATGGTTATTTCATGCTTAATTAGGCAAAATCCCTGTATTAATTAACTAAATGCACCATTTGGAGATGTAATAAGAAATTCATCTAATGAGTACTTTTGGAATGTGCTGATTTGGTGCAAATTAATGTCCTTCCTGTGCCTGCCCTTATTTACAGTCATTAAGATATTAGATTCTGCATTTAATTGCTGTGTAGTGAACTCTGCTGCCTCTAGATGGAGCTGTAAACTACTCTTCATCTCCTGAAGCTCTGTGTAAGGGAAGGTTAGGTGTGGCCAGGCCCACATGACCCTCAAGCCTTCAAAACACACATTCTCATTTACACACACACTGTATAAAATATGTGCACACAAATACTGAAACTTCTTGACTTCAACAATTCTGATTCCTTGACTCTTTTAGTACTTTTGAGGATGAAACGTTTGGGAAAATGCTGACCTCTGCAGTTTGCTGGCAAATGTAGCATGTAACATATTTCATTGTGTATTCATTTGAATTTCATTATTTAAAAAAAATCTGGAAAGATAATGTTTGTCTTTACACAATGTCTTATAAACAACCAGTCATTAACTATAATGATTAAAAGGTACACAATGCAGTTTAACCCTCTAGCAGTTAAAAAACAAAACTGCATGCATTTTGCTGAAGAACATTGTTTTGGTTGTGCTTCGGCTCTGCATGACTGTGCGGATGAAATGACCCTTCACAATAGATAATGATTTACAATCAGCTCTGTTCGAGAGCTACATATGGCAAGTTATCTGTTCAATAAAATACCTTACTCATCTGTTGAGTAATAAAAACACCATCTCTGTGTTGCTTTGACAACATTTAAAATCCCTCATTTTTCAATATCTACGAAAAGCCAATCCAATGTTGTTTCTTGTTTTATTACGAACTCTGTCACGTTCTCTTTTTGCCAGCAGACTCTCCTCTATTCGCCGTTTGTTTAAAACATGTGAGGTTGGAGATTTAGCTACTTCATGTCAACCTTTCTTACTCGTTGTTACAACCTCTGCCATTCCCACACTATATACGCGTCAAAGTAGCCTGAGCAACTTTTCTTTATTTACGGATATGACGAGACACGCACAGACGAGTGACGCATTTACACAGTTTCCTACGAAAACCAGCCAACAGGTCTAAAATATAAACAGTTACTATAGGCTTACCCTAGTGAATCAGGGTAAGACAAAAAATACATTTTGGAAGAAAAATTGATGATGTATTGACTCATTATTTAAATGTTGTTATTTTTGAACAAAAAAAGTTACATAGTGTACCTTTAAGTCGCGAAAGCCTTATATACAACTTAACATAATAAAACTTCTTGCTTTTTAAAAAATAATCTGATCATAGGAGCCATTTGTTTGGGATTTTGACAACACTGGTCATGCAATATGATTTTTGTTCACTAAAAATAACCGTCTGAAAAGAGTCATTTGTCAGAGATTGAACTGAGTAGAAGTGGTTTTTGAGTCCCACATAGTTTTTTTACATTAAAAATCAAGTAGCAACATGGTCATAGTCAGCTATGAGGCCATCGAGGTCCGAAACTCGGTACATTTTTCATACTAAAAAATACAGTTTAAAGTTCTCAATGCACTAATGACTAGTTAGCAGTTTAAAACTCCTATGAGTGAATGCATGTACAGTATAATTCATTTTAGACAGTTAGCTAAATTATTTATCGTCTGTGGTGTGAAAACGATGGAGAGCGATGTATGTCACTGCGGGATGCTGGCAGAGTGAATAGGGCTTGAAAAGAGAAACGCAATGATCTTCATTTTTTTATCTGTAAGAAACGGTATCAATGCTATAAAACAAACAGTATCATAATGACACAAGTACACATATCTGTAGAACAAGTGCATATGCTAAATATGCAAACACTGGCAATGAAAACGGCTATTTTGTTCAGTTTTGTAGTTAACCTTTCACAAAGTCATGATAAAAACATTCACACTATTAGAGCACAGACAAAGTTCTTATTACTTATCCATATAGTAATATCCATACAGTAATAAGTATTGTCGCATGAATAATAAACAAATAAGCCTAAAATAAAGTCTTATCAAAGTGTTATGTAATAAATAAGGTATAATTTAACAATGTCCTTCCCCCAAAACAGACAGAACAGAGACAGAGAGTAGCAAAAAGATTCTGACAAATTACATTAGTGCATTTATAGGTTTTATTGTATATTTTATTACATTTTCTTAACACCCCACCCCAGACCATTCTCATTTCCAAACCCTGGTTACGGCCAAGTGGCAACACAACAGGACCATAACTGTTTATTGTACAAAAGCAACAAAACATCCTTAAAATCCTTTCCATCCTTTAACCATAATTAAACTGCAGGTCTAGCATTTTTTTTTTTTTTTTTTACCTTCTGTAGTTTTATTCATGTTTTTTATTAGACAACCTATCCATGTTGGTATGCGTCAAATTTGACTAGTTTCTACCAAGTGACAGATGAATCTGCAGTAGATTTGTACTAGTTTGATTGGATGCACAGCAGCCTTTCCCTCCATTTCTTGGATGCCTCTCTTCTCCACCACAATATGAAAGTTTAATGGTGTCTGAGTTAAAATGAGTCTCTGCCCTGAATGTTCACTGTAATGGCAAAAAAACAGCTCTTTCAACTGGAAACAGAGATAAACAACTGGTCTTCGCTCCAGAATAGAGCGTTCCCAGAGGCCTAGACACTTGAGGTGTTCGCGATTGCGTTCTTCCTTTCAGCCGTTGATACACGATGTTTATTTTCTGCTGGGCTGCCATCTCATTATCTCGGCTGTTCCTAGATCTCACACCTTTCCCAGCACCTTAGGATTGAACTCCTAACCTTTCTGCTTGCCGCTAACACCAATTTGCAGTTTCCTCTCAATAATTGTATCACTGAAAATTCTACTGAACGATACCAAAGCTGATCTCTCATAACAGCACTACAGTAGTTTGTACCACAGTGTTTATATGGTACTCCCAAAGTAATACCATGATTTTACTTTGATACTTGTCCAAAAACAAAAAATCATAGCTAGTATCTAGTAGCATGGTATTGCCATTGTACTATGTCCACCAAATTAGGACCATGGTCATTTTTGTTACATGAACTGATATTTGTACTTAAAGGCCCACTGAAGTGCTTTGAAATGCGCAGCATTATTCGATGTGTTGACGTAATTTCCACTGAAACAGGAAGACAGGGCGGGACATATCAAACAGCTCCTCCCCTTTTTTTAAATAGCCAATAGCGTTTAGTTTATATCACAGCTCGACCAGAGCCGTTGAGCTCGGTAAAGCCGCAGTTTCCTTAATCTCTAAACGTTTCTCCTCCTAATCTCCCTTAAAATACAGCATTCTGTGCAGAATTCAAATGTGTCCGATACGTTTTCTGGTCTGCGCCGACTTGTGCATATGATCCGCTCTGTGCTATTGTGTCTCTTGACCAGAGCAGACTGTGTGCACTGCGGTGGTTCCCGTGACACTAATGTGAAACCAGACTTAATTCGCCCCAATGGAAAGCATACTTGCACTGTCTGACTCATTCCCTATACTCTATATAGTGCACTGTGGACTATTCACTATTTACCATGTAGAAAATAGTAATAGTGTGAACAAGTGATTTCAGCCGCAGTTTCAGCGTCTATTTATAGTGTAAGGGGCGGGACGCTTCAGATTCTAGAGAGCATTTGATTGGACAGAAAATCTGATGAGAAGCTGGAGTGCAGAATGATGTCATCAAAATCATTGATCCATATTGGCGGAGGTGAGAGACTACGTTTTGAATGCTTATATCTCCTAAATGCGAATTTTGTCATTGTTTTGGAGCACACTATCTTATAGATAATCTTAAGGCTAATATATTCATACTAAAAGCCAAAAACATTTTTTTTGTTTAGAGTTAATTGGACACAACAAGTAGTAAGGACAGCAATTGTGGTGATGTTCCATGGAAATGCTATGGGATGGGAGATTGCTTAGGCATTGCTAGGTGGTTGCTCTAGATGTCTTTTTTCACTGGTCAAAAGAGGCCAATCCCTGTTCTCTGTGATATTTGGGATGCAAGTTATGTCTCAGGTCCTTCTTTCAATTTGTTTTGTGTGTTTTTATTGTGCACCAGGCAAAGATCATAATTTAGATTGCTTAGTAAAGTAACAGCACCATCTCCCCAACAAGCTGCATGATTTGTGCTCTCATGGTTAGGGGTTTTAAAAATGGCAATAGTAATAGTGATGCATAAGAAGAACGAGACATGGAGAGGTGAACAGTAGGTGAAGAAAGACAGGCAATGAATTGAGAAAGACAAAGTGATGTAAACACAGCTGGTGAAAGATGGAGGTTGTGATATCCCTTTTTTTCCACTCCCTCCTTTTTTCAGCATGGAAATACATAGGACAGCCAGTTATTCCATTTAAATCAAATCACTATACACAGCTCTGCATTGATTATACTGTAAATTGACTAGACCTCACACACTAACATGCTTCTCATGGTCTTCTATTACTGCTACAGATCAAACCAAATGACCAAACTGCTTGATCAGCAAAAGCAGTGCCGACTTGGGCAGGAGCCATTGCATGGCAACTACAATACCCAGAATTCCAAGGGGGCCGAGCTCATTAATGTTAATGGGAAGGGGGAGGTGAGGCGTTCGGGCCCTGTAGGCAGATGGAGGGAGAGACAAACCCCCTCCACCTCCTCATTATCAGTTCGCTCACAGAGTCTAGCTCCTCTCCATTGTACCACTGCACCCTGCCTCCAGGACACTCACTGTGTAATTAATATTTAACTGAGAGAGAGATTGAATGAAAGATTGAGGAGGGGTTGTGAAGAAAAAATCCATGATCAGCATAGATACACACAACAGCGTGATACCGAAAACAAGAAATAGAGAGGGAGCTCAGAAAGTAGAGATCTGGGACAGAGAGGAAGGCAAGAAAAATCGAGTTCTCTTTATTATCACAATTGTTTATCCTATAGCAATGAGATTAAATAAAATTTAGCTAAATACTGCTTTTCAGATTTATTTCTTTTTTAGAGTTTCAGAAGTTATCTGTTCTTTTATCTCAGATACTGCAGTAGGCCAAGGTCATGGTTTCAATGGGGTGGAATTGGAAGAATAATGACTGTTTTCAAACATTTCCCTCCATCTGCCATTGGTTAAACATTGGTTAGTCCCGTCCCAATCTCACACCATTGGTTGAGCAGTTATTGCTGTTCTGGTCAGGACACTCAAATAAGTACAGCAATGCTCTGATACCACAAAGCCACTGGGAAATCAAGCTACAAAAAGTCAATTTAGGCAGTAATTTCATCTCTCACAAAAATCTGTCTGTGGTTGCCATATGTTTGTCACCATGTGTGTGTCATGTGAGACTCCTCATCATATCTGTGGAAATAGCATGAAATCCTTTTTTCATTGCATGATCTCATGAGACAGACACACACCATAACATATTTAACCCACACAATGGATTACACCTCTATCTTTTACACTTTAAGCGCTTCAACTTGACATTCATTCTCCTTTTGTCTTAGGCTGATGAGCGTTCAACATGAAATTAACATGTTCTTAGTGGATTATCTGCAAATGCACAATAGCATCAGTGAGATTTCTTTGCAGAATGGGTTTCGTCTAATTATATCTTTTGTTTTTTCATTGTGTGACTTCCCTAGTTGATACTGTAAGCATCATTGCTTAAGCTTGTTATAGAAACAAATTTATAGACTCAAAATACTGATGTAATCCTTACAGACATATTGCGTGTCCAGCAGGTGTGTCATCCTGCTCCTGGAGGGCCACTATCCTGCACAATTTAAATCCTAATTAAACGCATCTGAACCAGCTAATCGAGGTCTTTAGTATTACTACAAACTTACAGGCAATTGTGTTGCAGCAAGCTGGAACCAAACTCTGCAGGACATTGGCTTTCCAGGAACAGGATTGGACTCCCCTGATTTAATGGGATAGTTTACCCAAGAATGATCATTTGTTCACCCTAATATAATTCCGTACTCGTATGACTTACTTTCTTCCATGGAACACAAAAGGAGAAGTTTTGAATAATGTCCAGACTGCTCTTGTCCATACATTGAAAGTAAATGGAGGCGGATGCTGTTGAAGTATAAAAAGAAACACTATAATTGTAGTCCATTTCAACTTGTACTGTATATTGTATTCCACATCTTCTGAAGCAATTGGATTTCATGTGACAAACAGACTGAAATTGTAGTCATTTTTCACCACTATTCTTCCTCCACCACTGTAGCTCTCTAATCTCATTTGCACGTATTCTAACTTGACATGGCATGTTTGGTTACAAGACATGCAAGATCCATTGCCATTCAATGTAAAACCTACCAAGTCTTAATACGTAAAGTTTGAATAGAAACACAAATAATATTTGAGAGCTATTACAGAGGGAACGATTATCTTGTGAATAACTAATTAACTTTCAGCCTGTTCCTGTTTGGCAAATGACAGTCTTTCCTTTATTTTGGATGAACTATTCCTTTAAGGATGCTGCTGTCAAAGCTTTCAGTTGGTTGCCATAGCAAGGCGTCCATTTTGATGTCACAATAGTCCCTAGGGAGCAAACGCCCCACCCTAGACTGCTGTGCCAGAGTCAGACTCATTTTATCTGGAGTAAGTATGTGCGTGGGTAGTATCCAATAGGGAATATTCAAAGACTGAGGCTCATTAGCAGGTTTTTACTACGTTCCTAGAAAACATCATTTTATTTCCAAGCACAACTCAGATTCTAAATAGATCCTGCATGCCCAGACTTACAACATCCACTCCCGTTTTTTGTAGTATTATTTATTTTTTTAACTTGTACACAAACAGTCGTGTGCCTGGATTTAACTATTTTCTCTGCTTTTGCGACTCAGTGGGTGTGGAAGAGTGGAAGAGTGTATGTGCATGAGGGTGAGTGTCTATAGACTGACTGCCCCCCTCCTGCTTTTCTTTTGCAGTCTTTCAAACCGGAATAAAAGGGAAAATTCCTTTGAGTAGGTGCTGAATGCGTGCGCCACATACCTCTCTCTCTCTCTCTCTCTCTCTCTCTCTCTCTCTCTCTCTCTCTCTCTCTCTCTCTCTCTCTCTCTCTGTCTCTCTCCCCCCAGCATTGTTTGGAGCCCTGGAGGAGGGGGTGGGTGGGGTCTCAGTGCCTGCAAGCATCTCTCTCTTTCTACATCCCTCTCTCTCCCCCTCCGTCCCTCCCCCCTCCCGCTGCTTTCATCCAAGAGCGATGAGGTAATCCCTGCCAGCGCTGTGAAGCATAGCAAGCGCTAGAGTGAGAGTAAGAGGCAGTGGAACTGAGTGGGAGAGATACATTGAAAGTCAGAGAGGGAGAGAGAGAGATCGAGACATTGAGAAGGGAGAGAGAGGAAGCCGGTGCAGATCTGGGATGACGCTGGCTCCAGTGGAACAGCGATAGCACTGATCAGTTGCGGCAGTGGCTTGAGCGCGGGGTGAACGCTAGGAGACAGGGCATGACCCAGGGCTTCTAGTGGACTCCAGGGGTGGACGAGCTGAAGAGAGGAGGACCGGAGCCATGACGGAGAGATGCAGCCTGTGGAGTGCCCTGTCAGCGGCTGCCTGCTGCTTCTACAGGGGCTCCTTCATGCAGGTGCAGGTGAGAGGGGGGCACCCCCTGAATGCTTGTGTGTGTGAGCATGCAGCCACAGAGTATGTACATGTATATGCTGTGTGATGCGTGAGAAAAGGTGTGGATCTGGATTACATCATCTCTAAATGTGCCATGAGGAGTTCCTGCATGAGAAGTAGAGGAAGATGCATGTCACATTTCCAGTGTGTAGTGGTGTATGTAAGCATACATATTGATTGCTCAGTTCAGGGCATCTGCTTGCAGGGAAGGGTGCCCCTCAGGGCTATGTGTTTGGCCCGTTACAATTGTGCAAACCCAACAACTGTGTCATTCCAACAGCCTGGGCTATGATATCACTGCACTGCACTGTGTGTGTGTGTATGTGAGTCGATGTGCCGACTGGGCTCAGCTCACTTTGGCTCAGCTGTAACACTAGTGCTGATGATGCACAGTTAGATGAGCGGGCAGGCAGGGCTCTGTTGTCACCCTGCGGTTATGTAGTGGATTGTAATGGGGCTCAGGAAAGAGGAGAATGCATCAAAGTAGCTCTGGAGGTCATGCTTTTTATATCTGAAAGCAAAGATATATTGTTTCATGCAAGGCTCAGAATACAAAAAAAAGAAAACCCTCTGAGTTACTCTGTCGAGGTCTGATACATGATCTCAGAACAACATAGGATTTCAGTGGGAAGGCTGGGAAAGGGGAATGGGTGTCGTCTAATTGTCCTCTATTTCAGCCAACTTGGACTGGATAACAACAGTACAATTTTGGCTCTGAGTTTGGGTGGTGCACTAAGCACTATAAAAAGAAGGACAATACTTGTTTGCCTCATTTACTTTTCTCACCCTCTCTGTTTGTTTTTTCCTGTTGCTTTTAAAAGCTAAACAGAGGGCGTTTAAGGTGATGAAATTATAGTGTTTTGCACTCCAGAGTGCCAGAGTGACACTGTCTTACTATAAATGCACAGCTAGGTGCAGATGGTAAAAATGTGTCCATAAAAATAAAATGTTTACAGTGCATTTTAGCATAAGTTAGAGACATTTTACAGATTTCACATTCTAGCACTAAGGGTACAGTTACTTAACCCTTACCACAATGTTCTATATAAATGTTATACTTTCAATATAATCAAATATGTACACATTTTTTTTTTACAGTTTTCAACAGTACAGGAAAAACTCTTTGCTATAGCACAAACTTAGAGCAAGCCATATACACACAGTATAAGCACACCTCACAGTTATGACAATTTGGCATTTACTAAGAACAAAATGAAAATACTCAAATCCATGTAGGGGCCAAAGAGGTCCATAGACTGTCTGAAATGATGTATATGTTCATCTCATTGGCCACCTGAGCTCAGAGCGCACCAGGAGGAGATGGTGGTGTCTCAGCTGTAGATTGATAATAGTCATTCTGAGTTGATATTCACATGCAGAAAAACAGAGTTTCTTTGTGATTTGAATTCTTTCAAGTAGCTTGACCTTGTGTGTACCTTTGAGTTAAATTTTTGCTTTAAAGTTTATGGAATTTTCAGGTAGGTAGATATTTTGGATAGCTTGACCCCAAGTAATTCAAGCCCTAACCTTATATTTATATCTAAACTTAATTCTAAACCAGCCATAAGACTTTGCTTGCAATTTGTCCAAAAATGTCTTGCCTTATCCTTGGACTTGGGTTTGAGTCCCAGTTTAGACCCAGAGATTTAGTGTGCAGTTCAGATGTGTCCCTTCATCATCCTCATTACCAGTAAAGATGGTGCAGTCTTGATTTAAATTGGGCTAGGGTACTGCGTGTTTATCAGGGACAGCATCAACCCTAAATCCCCCATCTGTCTCTTGCAGTTGCACTTTGATTGTTTCATCTTAATCCCCCTATTCTCTGCCGGCTGGCAGCTCGACCGTCCTTTTGCCTGCGACCCCACTTGCATATGTGGTGATGCCAGTTTTAACCCCAGGGGTCGGGAACCACATTCACACTGGGGGTCTGAAACGAATACCTCGTTAACCATTAACACAGATTCCAGACACATTAAGTCTAGTGTAATTGTCTGCTTTGGTGTGTTGTTGCTCTAATTTGGTGTGTGATTCAGTTGCATAGATTCCCCCTCAACCTCTCTCCCTTCCAGCCATTACAAAAAAAACAATAATTTAATATTCAAATATTCAGGGGTATGACTGTCCCTCTCCCCTCTTTCTTTCTTTCTTGTCTTTTTCTTATGTTTTCATTTCTATCCTCTCCAAATCCTCTCTGGTGCCGCTGTCTCTTCCCCAGGGCTGCGGCGGCTTAGCAGCTGTTAAACAGAAAAGTTCAAGAGTAAATCTCCCTGTTACTGAATGTGAGGATAACCTAATTACGCAGGGCTGTTTTCTCTCCTAATGAACGCCACGCGGATTTGGAGTGCCAGGATTTTTATATACCTCCCCCCAAACTATTTCTGTACCAATTTCTTCTCATCCCTTTGATAATGTGGCTGAACTAGAAGTCCCTCAGAGACTGGATTAGTCTTCATTCATATTGTGTATACTTCTCAGACTAATGATGTTTGTTCTGCTTTGCTTATCACACAAATTAAGATGCTGAAGTTGTCAAAAATGCTAAATTAGTCACAGGCCATCTGTGCAAAAGTTGGATGTGTTTGTGAATCACACTGCCCCAACAAATGCTAATAATACAACCATTCTAAAGTTGTCTGTTCCTGGATGACCACCTTCCTACATACTTGCTCCAGCACACCTATCTGTAAGTTTGTAAAAATCCTGAAGACCTTGATTGGCTGGTTCATCTGTGTTGGAGCTAAACGTGGATTTGTTTTGGATCCAACAAATCCTATCAACTTTATAATTTTAACTCTAACTTTAACTTACAAATATAACTTTAAAATCCAATAATGTATTGTGATGTGAACTAGCCTCCGGTGATCCTCAAAATATAACAGGTTAGTGATATGGATGGTTTAAAGCAATGGCTTTTAGCCCTGGTTCTGGTTTAGCCCCAACAGTACATATTTTATGTCTCTCTTATCTGAAACAGTTGAAATCAGTTGAACCAGGTGTGTTTAATTAGGGAAATATTCAAAATGTGCAGGGTTGTGGTACTCCAGGACAAGGGTTGGGAAACACTGGTTTATTTGATGTGACATTTGATTGCTTAAGCAAAGACTATATTCTCCTTTATCTTGAAATATGATTAAATACACAGAAAATTGTAGGCAAAGAAATCCATGTGGTGAAATGAGATGTGGAAGAAACTATGAGCTGGTTTTGTGCTTGTTTTTTTATTTATTTTTTATTTACGTGTTAGTGGAATGGAAGGGGAATTAATAAGATATGTTATATTATCTGAACAGAGATCAGAGGGAGTTTTTTTTCATGGCTAGCCATCAGAAGTCTTTAATGCTTCCGTCCCTTTAAGAGAGCGTTGAGATCACAAAGAGCCGAAGAGACCCTTTTAGCTCATCTCTGTGCAGGTTTCGCCATGTCTCTCTTCTATCCCTTCCTCGACTCATCCTCTCCACTGTTTAATATCCAAGACAATCACATTGCAAATCCAATAGGTCAGTGCAATTGGTTGTTAGCACTGAACAAGAAGTGTCTCTGTCTTAGGCATCCACAATCAGATTCTTCAGTGACAGTGGATTATCAACACCACCAGGAATTAATTTCCTCTGAAGTGAAAGAAAAGCCAGTATCATGAAAGAGATGTCCTAAAGTTTCAGTCCATCAAAGGATTTGTTGAGCAGGTGGGACCAAAGGAAAGTGGGCTGGGAAGTGGTGTAGGCTGGAGTCAGGTCTCTTTTGTATGTCCACTTGACCTTTATCCTGGTTTGACCTTAGGGTCAGTAGACAGCCGCATGCCTCTTTCCAGTTCACTGATAAAAGGATGAATGCATGATAATGCATGTATATGAGAGGGATCTTCAGGAGACATCACAAGAAATATGCTCTCTCTTTTAAACTTCATTAAGGGCGCCTTGTCATTACTTGTTTTGGTCACAAGACAAGGAACCACTTCAAGGCTATCAGTGGGGTCGGAGACAGGTAGAATCAGTCATGCATGTAGAATACACTTGATCAGTGAAGGAAGTTTAAGACATAGCTTGTCCTTTTGAACTTCTTTTTTTTTTAGCCTTGTTATTCTAAAATGGTGTTCTGTAAATGGCCTTATCTAGTGTTGAAAATATGTCCAGTACGTGACTTGGCATCATGGCTTATCAGTGAGTAGTGTTTAGTGCAAATAACCCTTGGTATTTATAGTTTTGTGTGAGCTGATGTTATATCCATTCACGCTGTTGATATGGTATTTGAAAAATCATGGACATTTGTGTCAGGCATGCATGTAACTGGACTTGTGTTTATCTTTCTGTGTTTGAGCATGTGTTTGACCAGTTCAAGCAGGGACCATGCATTTCCTATCTCTGTGACATTTGAGTACTAGCGACTTGTTGGACTCATAGTCGCTCAATCAGGACTCCAACCTGCCCCTGTATGCATCATTGCATTACCATAGCACCCATCACTTTAGATGAGACACTACTGTGAATTACAGTCGACAGCAGAGAATTGTGCCATGCTTGGTAACACAGTACAACAGAACAATCATAAAAATGCATTTTATTGTCTGAGATTGAAGTGATACCACCCACCACACAGCAACCAAATCACCCTAAATGACAAATTGATGAGAAGGAAAGATTAGACAGTTAATTGCTGTAAATGAATTCAATTCCATTTCAGCGGCACCATGTCAAAGTGTGGTGATAACTAAATTGAAATCTTTTAAGCTTCTTTAGACTGTTGTGTTGTCTGGATTGGATTAGTTATAGACTTGTGTAGAGCATGTAATCTTCAGTTTTGCATTGTATGTTAAATTGAATTAACCCCGTTTTGCTGGTAATGCGCGAGGCAGGGACTCTAGTTATATTAACTGGCACATATTGGTGCAAGTCCTCTATGAGAAGCATTATGAGGAAGAGAAATGCACGTTTTTGAACATCCAGAAGAGTGGATTTCTCCTCTACGATCTGGAAGATCCTGGAAAGAATCACGTTCATATGTCTCTGCAGCAACTACAGAAAAACAATGACATCATGTACAGGGTGGAGAACGAGAGCGAGAGAACAGAGACATTGACATCACAGAGGGATATTGCTGGCTAATACCTAGTGTGTGTAGTACGGTTTCGCACATGTTGAGAAGGGTTAGTGTATGTCCTGTTGGGTTAACTAAGTGGCACCAAACACACACGCAAGCAGTCTGGTGTGTGTTTATCTGTGTAAGGGAGCTCCCCAGCACTCTCCATCTTTACTCAGCTCCCCCAACTCCAGGAGGAGTGCATCATCTGCAGTGTCGCCATGGTGACAGCCTCACGCTCCAGGACAACCCCACCCCCGTATCCCAACCCCCATCAGAGACGCACTGATTAGGTTGCTCCAGTCACCATGTGGCTGCGTGTAAATGTGTGTAATGAATGTGTGAACACCGTTAAGCATGCTGGTGCAGACATTAGCGTGTGTGTGCGCGTGGGTTTGTGCACACCTGAGCTGCATGAACAAAGCCCTGGGCTCCACACTTTCCCATTATAAACTCCCATTAGCACTTCATTCTAGTGTATGTCTGAAGTATCATTATGCTGGGACAGTTTAACAGTGTACCGCTACAATGCAACCTTAGCTGTGAGGTCACGGGCCACCCGCCAACAAATGCCCCTCCCCAGCTGCACATGAATGAAAGTGAGATCTCAGCACTCCGCCACCGTTTACGCTGCCAGCCAATGGCACGCTCTGCTGCGGCGCTCTCCGGAAGAGATGACATCATCTCCAGCCAATCGTAGCGTAGCTCAAGGGCTGACTGCTGCAGGCTCAACAATGCGATGAGATATACAGAGAGAGTGTCTCACTGAGGTGAGATAGAGAGAAAGAGGCAGAAATGCAAGGAAGCATGTTGCGATATCCTTTCGTTCAGTGCAAACACCAGATATGATGTTTAAACGACATCAAACGCATTCTGGGTGCTATCAGGGGCAGATGACAGAAGGGCAGGAGTGTGTGTCTGTGTGTATGACAGTGATATCTCTCTGTGACCTGCCAGCCGGCATTACGAGGCAGATCTTCTTGTCAATGTGTGTGTATGTGCATCCCTACTGGGACGATACGACTACTTGCCCAAGGGTTGCTGACCACACTGAATGTCTGTATGTTCAATACGCAATGGATTTTAACATTCAGTAAACACTTCATAACCTAAGCCATAGCGGCTACATTTACATGTGCTTATGTGACAAGGAATAAAAACAGACCTCGCCTTTTTATCGTGCTCTTTCTCTCTCTAGGCCTGAAACATACTCTACGCAAGTATACAAATGCAGATGCGAATGCTTAGCCAATGTTTAGTGTGATGTCCAGTGGTCGTTGATGCTCTTTCTTGGAAACTCTAATTGACATTTAATTGTTTCAATGCTAAAAGTTGCTGTCAGTGTGAATGGTGCTTTAATGTGTGTTTTTTGCATTACTTCAGCTTGTAACAAATCTCAGGATTTAGGGTATTTACCTTCAATTTTCAGTGCTGTGGAACTAAATGAGTTATTTGGGTAATCCGCTAAGTCCACAAATTAGTTAATCTAAAGAAAAAACTGAACACAGAAACAGACAATTTATGACAATGCTAGCTTTAGCATCCCTTTTGGCAGTGCTGAGATTAAAATTTGTATTTGTGTTGGATTTATTAACATTCTGACACATTTTGTAACACAATAGTGTGTGAAATTGAGCTTGCATTCACACATCCCTTTTCTTTTTCTAAATAATGTAATGATCAGATATGTCAGCACATCAATAGGTCATCACTATTTGTATAGGAGTTTGTATAATGTGTGTGTAGGGACAGTTTTGACACATCAGTGACAGCTACGCTTCCCTTTGCCCTGATTCTGAAGGCTAATGTGTGTGTATTGATCAGAGAAAGTGATGAGCATGTGTATGCATCACGTCGTTACTCACTTGATAGTCATCACTGAAAAAGATGTGCTGAGGCACACTCTTACACACAGGCTACAATCACACATGCAGTTTAATGTGGCCCAATTATCCTAGAGTTTGGATGATAGTGTGAACAACAGAAATCAATGACATTTGACATTTTCAATTCTAATCTGGGCCACTTGCATTGCAGTGTGTCATCATTGTGAAAAGTTCGGTTGTAATTCGTGTGATTTGACATTTAGAGGAGTACTCCAGACTCCTCCACCTGAACATAATTTCCCTTTATTTTTTTAATCAATAAAACTCACACACTGACAGTTTGTCCCCTATAGTTTCCCCTAAATATTCAGACCCTTATCTGTGGCATTCGAATTTGAGCTCAGCAACTGAATTTGATCCTTTTTTTGTCCCCTTACACTCAGAATTAATAAATGTGTCAGTGTAACCGAGGCCAGCTAGTAAAGAGGCGCGCATGTGACTGATGCTAGAAGCCATGGTTTTTAGGTTCCATGTTAGCGCACCCGCCTCCCATGGCGGAAACGCCAAATCCCGCTCGGAGGGGTTACATTGGTGCCGTGACCCGGATGGGAATGAGGTTTATGGGGGTGAGTGTAACGGAGGCCAGCTAGTAAAGAGCTGTGCAGGTAAACCTCACTCCCTTGGCCTCAAGAGGCGAGCTAGCGACTGACACTAGAGGCTGCGAATCCCGCAGAATCCCAATGCCTGTTTGAATCCCACTTGGAGTGGGGCAAGTAGAACCGGAGAGGTTACATCAGTGTTTTGTGTGCCAGGTAGGAAAGTGTTGCATGTCCGGACTAGTGTTTGATATGGGCTACATTTAAAAGCTAATGTGAGCTATCTCACAAGACAATTGGATTTGAGCAGAATATAAGAATGGCACGATTTTTTTATTGCATAGTTACACACACACACACACACACACACATCAGCAAAGGTCAGAGAATGAACCGTTAACATTTCCTCAAAGCACAAACACTGCCAGTGCTTGACATGTGCATCCTAAAGGCTGTCTGAGCTTTTTCCGCCACTTCTCTCATCTTTTTCTCCCTCTACCTCTCACTCCGAAGGTCTGAGAGATGGATGGTGGATGTGATGGAAGATGCCTGTAAGGTTACACTCATAAATTCACTTGTATTGACCTTTCAAACCGCCCTTTCACTTTGATATGGCACAGCGTTCCGCTCATGTGAATCCGGAAGCAGCCCATGAGATGAACTCAACAGGATTGAGTTTAGCACGTCAGATTAATTTTGAGTCTGTTGCCAATCAGATGAGTAGATCCGTGTTCATAGGCCTTTTACTTTTATTGTCTAACTGATGCTCCCCAGAAGTGCTGCCCAAAGTCTTTTATTGAATTTGGTGTCTTCATAATTTCAGCTGGTATGCCTTCCAGGCTGTGTAATTAATCTACGGCTGACATTTATTGATTAATCAATTGGACGTGTCTTTATATTCCTTTGCCAACTCACCCCTGCTGCAGTTTTCTCCTCTGGGGCCGAGCCCAGTGCGGCGTTGTGGGATGTGCGGTTTATTTGAACATAAAACAGCCCATGGCCTCACACTTTTACACTAGTCTAATGCTCACACTTACAAATGCTGCTACTTTTCATAGACAGAGATGTTGGATTCGTAATGGTATTTGATGGGATTATATTGATGTGTCCTTAGACCCCACAATCCATCAATGCCTTGACCTTTTGACCCCTCACAGCCTGTAAATTGGCTCCTAATTGGTTGTTCTCTTAGAAAAACAGAAAGCAGAGGTGTCTCCAGATTGCAATGGCTCATTGTGACAGTTCATGAATATTAACGCTTGTGTGAGTCAATTTATTCAACAGTAATTTTTTTCGAAAGGGTTGTATGTTGTTATTTTGCCTTTGGAAGTCATTCATTCTCAGCAAGAGACTGAGGTGATTTGAGGTGATTTGAACAGAATCTGCTCAGTTGTGACTTGACCCTATTGATTTGGGTTAGCACATGTTGCTAAGCTAACAATGTGGTGTTCTAATAATCAAAAATATAGAACACACACATATTGGATAAAAATATTTGCATTTTTTTATGTTTAACTTGCTCAATAATGCTTTCATTCAGTTTACAATAATGAAAAGTTGCTCACTTAGCTAGTCCACCATCATATTGTTTGGCACAGTAGTTTTTCTGGGATTTCCGTATTAGCAAAGAATGTTGCCTTAAAATTTGACTTTTAAATAGCGATTGAGCCTTCCTTTTGTATCCTGACATACATTTGTCTATAAAGGATTATCAAATTAAAACAGTCAAGGGTGGGGCTTGGTTCTATTGATTGGTTCGAGGCAGATCTGAATGTGAACTTGTAGTCATTTGGAAGAATGATACAGGGTTTAAGTGGACTAAATGATTGGAGAAGTCCAGCATACGTCACCAGAGAGAAAACTGTTGTCCAAAACATGGATTTAGACAGATAAAATGCTGTCTATGTAGACAGCTAGGCACTAGGAATTAAAGCAGAGCTATTATGTGTTCGCATACACATTAACGCGCAAACAGTGAAATTACAACAGTTAATTTCAGCACTTGAAGTTGACCACCACAATCATTATGTATTCTCTGAACATGCTTTTTGCTACTTTTTGTGGGAATTCAAATCTTGAATGAGGCTCCCGCTGTTTCTATGATTTCAGCATTTTTCACTCACTAAATCACGGCGCTGAGATGCTATTTGGCTAATACGGATGCCGCGAATGTCGAGGCATTTATCTGCAGAGATGTGCTCTTTCCAAACCCGTGATAAAAGATAAGTCATGTGTGTTTTCCTGTGGTACTTGCCCCCCTCTATGACACCATATGCCCAAAACCCTCAGAAACACACTTGCTTTGAGCTGCTCCCCTAACACATAGGGACCAAACCACCCGTAGACCCCATATGGCCAGTTTTCTCTTGCTGCCTGTCCTCTCTCTCTCTCTCTCTCTCTCTCTCTCTCTCTCTCTCTCTCTCTCTCTCTCTCTCTCTCTCTCTCTCTCTCTCTCTCTCTCTCTCTCTCTCTCTCTCTCTCTCTCTCTCGCACGTGTGTGAGCCTGGAGGGAAGCAGGTAATCAGGATGTTTCTCCTGCGCCTGTCAATGTAACAGGCCCGTGTGTCACAGAGCTGCATTATGAACCGGCAGCAGCACACAAAATTACACACAATTTTATGGGCCCAACCACAAACCATGAGATGTGGCCTTGCCTAAAGTTATGATGTCAAACATGAGCGTTTTTATCAGGGTTAAATAGTATTACCAATGGAGACAGTTGTCATTTCAGGCAGCGTAAACTTTGTATTAATTTTATCATTATTTTGCTTTTTACATGCCTATATAGTTTTAGTTTATCATTTATCTTATTTAGAATTTTTGAAACTAGAATCGATTTTAAGGGGTTTGTGAAAAATTGGGAGAGAATTTTTTTTTTAGGGCTTTCAAAATAAACATTATCACACTTCATCTTTATAAATGAAGTTCCAAATGTAGGTTCGGGAGGAGCAGTAGGTTCAGTCCAGTCAATTATCATTACATGCATATATAAGCAGCAGTCATTGTGCCGTCCCAGCGACAATTCTTCCTGCATCCCTCCATCTTCACCTTTTCCTGCATCCCTCCACCTCTCCATCTCCACCTCTTTTTCTCTCATTCTCCCGATACGTAATAACGCTATTGGGGGGTTGAGCTCGGAGCTCGAGCCGAGCCTTGGTTTTCAGCCTCCATCGAGGACAGCAAGCCAAGTTCGTTTACCATTAAATATTTAGACTGGATGGGCAGGCAAACTCGTGAAACAGTATAAATGGATCGTCATACATGAAAATAGCTACAGCAGTTTTTCCTGTGAATGTGAATCTGTGTAAATGCACTCATGTTGCCTCTCTGCATCTATGTAAACACACTGTATATTCACAGTTTAGATGTATCCAAATGGTCTAGATATGGCTTATTTTGCCTGATATAATTGACTCATAATGTCATGAGGGGGCCCAAGTGGAGAGACACACATCCCATACGCCAGTGGATACACCTCCACACACACTGACAGGAAAGGATATAATGAGCGAATCCACTCTTAGACAGGCAATCATATGCAGGGACACTCCATTATCCAGCAAATTCCAGTAATTCCCAGCATTCTTGAGTTGAATTAGAGGCGTGGAAGCTAATTCATAATTAATGCGTAATTATCAATCTCATTTGGAATGATCATTACCTATGCATAGGAAATCATTCGAACCCTGAGGCCTGATAGAACACAGGAAACACTCAGGGTTTATAGCAAAGACTTTAGATATACAATGACGGTGCACTCGTATTACTATGAATGGGAGAAAGTGCAACGCGCAATATGGCGGAATACATCCCGTTTTCTAAGTAAAAGAGGTAATCGCCAATTGGTAAAGTCATCGCGTCACTGCAGCTGCCGTTAAGGGGATCGCACACCGGACAAGAAGCGCAGCGCCACGTCTTTAAAATTCGAACACATTATTCTCTATATGTGTACACACACCAGCGGCGCCATTCAGCGTCTGTCACTTTTATTTCTTATTTCACTTTCTTGTGTAACACTGCCCTTTATTAACTCATTTCCGTTATGTTATGTGCACATCGTGGACACTCTTAGACAAAACAAGAACTAGACCTTGGACACACTGGTACACTTGCACGCAAACAGGAACTCAAGACACGCACAATTTAGTTTGAAACAAAAATTATGAGACAGTTGTTGTCAGATTGTACTGGGGATTTCAAATATGAATGTAGCAAAGTTAAAGGCTCAGGGAAGAAGGAGGCTTGAACATTTAACGTAAAGTTTTAATCTAAAAGTAAAGCCCCGCATATAAACATAATAAAATCACCAACATAAATGTCCCAGGCCTGGTCATCTCTCGTCTTGCTCTGTCGTCAATCCTCTTTTTACCTTTCCAGAGCTCCTCAGTGAGATTTGAGACCGGTGTGGCGCGCAGGTGACGCTCATTAGCATTCGCACCACCGGCTTCGCTCCGTTCCCACGGCTCTCGGCCCAGCCCTGCTTGCCACAATAAAAATGTAATCGTCAGCTGGGTGAACAGCTTTGGAGAATTTGATGCTTCCCCATTCAAAGAGACAGGAGCTGTACTTGCATGACTGAAATAGTTTCTTGCCTGAAAGGGACTTTGGTTTACAGAAATGCTTGAACTGGAATGCATGTTAGCACACCCAGAATTCCCAGCAACACACCAGAACAGCAGACCAGTGGCTTGACATGTGCAGAGAACTCATGTTGTGGACAGAACAGCTGGCTGATGGGGTGTTGTCCACATATGTCCACCCAAAATTTCCCCCTCATTTCCCCAAGACACATCGCACCGCCCTTGAGACGTCCCTTCAGAGGGGACCAAGCAGCATTTCCATGACAACGGCACGACCAGGTGTTTGCTCTCTGTGAATTGAGATCACAGTCTTGGCACATGAGACGTCTCCCCTTTCACACTTACAGACACCCTGTACTCTGTGTGTGACCCTTGGGTGAGCACAGCAAAACAAAATGCCCCCCGTGGCATGCAGCTGGCTGATCGTGTTTGACAGGAGTGTCTGTGTGTGTGTGTTTGTGTTTTGACGTGGGACTGACTGTATCAAAATGCTAAAGCGCTCCTTCATTTTTAATGGGTCGAGAGGGTTGCCAATAACAGGAACTGCAGGGCGGCTTTGAGATGACCTAATTCCTGCTCTGCTGTGAGCTGAGGTGGTGTTGCACTCTTAAAAACTTCTGCTACTAACTTTTTAAAGTGCAATGCAAGGGTATGTACTGTATGTGCCTCCCAATTGTGCGTATTGCCAATAAAAACTACCATGTTTCTCCAAAGTTATATAAGAGCAACTTGTTCACGTTCACGACATGTTCCACGTTAATACCTTTAAAAAAACCTTAGTAGTACCTTGGAGTACCATGTAAATACCCCGCTACAGTAATTTGTTTTTTCATGTTGATCTTAAGAGTTTGAGTAGACCTCTTTGCGAAGCAGATGGCAGCCAGTCAGTCTGCTTCAAGACCACAAACTTCACAGTCAAGAGTCATTACACCTAAATTTGTCTGCAAAGCACAAGAGGGAGAAACAAGTGCAAAGACAGAACAAGAGAGAAACAGGAGCGAAGGGGGGAGGCTAGAGAGATTGAGGTTTGATTCCAAGCTGGAAAGACGGCTGAGATTATACAAGAGGTTTAAATGTCACAATGTACATATTCAGGAGGTCAATAACATTGATTGGACGAATACAGCTCACAACAGACTGACTCAACATGACCTGATGTAATAACGGCTTGTTCCTCTGTGAAAATGTCATCATATAAGTCTGCTCTGGCTGTTTTAAACAAATAATATAGTATCCTTGTTCCAGTTAATGCATTTGTCTTGGCCCTTGCCTGGGGTTTAAAAAGATCGTAACCCAGTGTTAAGCGCAGTGTGAAAAGCTGATTCTTATATAGGGAATAAAACATTGCTAAACACACTTAGACACACATCAAAACTAGTCAACTAGTCTTAGATCAGAATTATTGTTTTGTATTAGGGGGTCTGATATCACACTGAGCTTCCAAATCCATTCACGGTCCAGAGCGCATCATTCCATGCATACTGATTTAATAAAATGTTCCAGATTCACTGCCCATGTAGTCTGACGACTAACCCTGTGCTGTGTTTCTTCAAGGAGATTCAGGACATTGACTCAGATAGTCGAAATATGGAGATAAGAACTGTCCTAACTTCTCACACCCTTTATTTCTTTAGCTTCTCTGAGACTGGCTGAATTTAAAGTTATACAGTGAATTTAGAAAAGATTTAGATTATTTTGGTTGAACTTAAAAGTTTCATAAATTGAAAAGTAGAAAATTCTTCCAAGGTTTATTCACCCTGATGTAATTCAAAATATATAATTGTCTTTCTTCCAGAACGTACAGCTTTCTCTTGTCCTTAGAGTCAAAATAGAAGCTCCAAAAAGGACAAAAAAGCACCATAAACGTACTTAAAAAGCAGTCCATACTACTTGTGCATAGTTATTTATATAAAATCATTCAGTTAATGACAGAATTTTCATTCTTGGTTGACCTATTCTTTAAGAAATCAGTGTGATATGAACTTTTAGCCTCTTGTATTATAATTAAGGTCATCTTACTGGAAAAAGGAGCATGTGGAGCATTTAAAGCATGTGGATATGGATGTTCATGTAAACATGGTTATCTATTTACATCTCTTAAATATGCACAACATCCGCTTAGTTTTGTTGTTAATAGAGTCGTATGATATCTAGTAACTCATTTGACCTGCATATGTGCTTGTTAAACACCAGAGAGTGTGTGTGGGTGTGTTTGAAAGAGAGATAGACAGACAAAGAGAGAAAATCTAAGAAACAGAAATCGTTTTAAGATCTAATGTGTTGGGATGTTGGCCAGCGATGACAGAAATGGGGATTTGGTTGAGATTTGGCTGGTGTAAGACAGCAGGGATAGATGAAGGGATAATGCAAAAATGGTTTTCTGGGAGATAAGGGTATGATAGGGGCATTAAGAAGGCTTAAGGTGGGATAAAGGGACAACGACACTGCATGTGCAGCAGATGGACAACGTCTTAAAATCAGGACCCCTGGATCAACTGGAGGGAAAGGTCGTAGGACTATGTGTGTTTGACTGTGCCTAAAGAGATGGACAAGGCTCAAAACACATCAAAGTAAAAAAAAAAGAAGAAAATTTGTGATAATAACATTGTCCGATTACCCAGATATACTCTCAAAGTCTTGAAACCTATTACATACACATGTGATTGTGCTCAAATACCAAGACTTTACATTGAACATCAAATAGCGGCCCAACACAAAATGTCTTTAAACATTAAAACATTAACAATAATTTTGACCATGAATTCATTGAACCAAAAATATGGACATTTATTGGCCACAGAAGGCAATAAGGCTGTTATTAAGCATAAACCTCTTCTATCACTACAATAAACAATTTACTTTTTTATCTGCGAAATTTTCCACCTCACCATTTTTGGGTGAACTGTCGTCATGTTTGTAGCTAGCTACCTAAATAGTAATTCCACATTTGAAGGTACCTCCATCGCCCCCCTTGAGTACGGAGGTGTGTTACCACCACAGTTACTATACGAATGCATATTATGTAGAAAGGAACCACTTGCTTGCATTCACATCTCCTTTTGTGCATTGTGTATTTTATGGTCTAAATCATATTCCACGTCAGTGTGGCAGGTGATTTTAACACCAGCTGTCCTGTTATCTCTCAAAGCATTGGGTCATTGCTCAGCTGGGCCGACTGGATTAGCTCTACCCCAGAGAGCAGACTCAATGGCAGGCGCTGACCTGTGAATCTTTATCTGCTATATCTGCGGTTCGTGTCAGCCTAATGGTTTTTTGCGTCTATGGCGTTCCTTTCACCCAGAGGGGCAGCTGCACTCAATCACACACGATCTAAGTGATTGCAAAGGTTCTTCTGATTGGTGGAAATAGAATTAGGTGGGTGGGGGTCTGGTTAGATAGAATGCTTTGATTGGTGGAAGAAGAGGATGGGGGTGCTGAGTGAAATTGGTGATGAATCATGGCTGGATGTTATTCATGACAAGCCATGGGGGTCTGAAGATAAACACTTCTGAGTGAGATGGAGTTTGTGCATGAATTTACCCAAAGATTTTCAGTCAAATGTGTCCCACAAGATGGAAAAGGAGGCCAAATTCACAAATCAACTAAAATCTCTGTTTGCTGTTCGGTTTTACTCAAAATAACATAGCAGACAGTGATCCAGAACACTTGAGGCTCTGATGTCAACCTTGCCTAAAAGGTTTCCAAGCATAGGAATTCATGGTGCTTTGTAATAAAGATATTGTCTCTAAAAAGTGAGCATCACAGACCTCCCATTGTAGATGCCAGGTTTATTTATGAAGGATTGAAGTACAGTTCGCTCGATATATCATGCTATCTTGAGATTTTAGGTCAGAGGTATTCAATTAAAGTTTCAGGAGGTCCATTCTCCACATTTCCCTCTTTGCAAACATGGCTTATATGCCTATTAAATAAAATGAGCAGCGTGCATTATTGTGCATTAAGTTGGCAACATTAGTACTTTGTAAAAAAAGAAATAATCAATCCTAAACAGACAAAGCAGTCTCTCCGAAACTACACAGGGTTAGACATGAAAGTGTGCATTTGATACCTTCAGTCGTCATTTCTAATGGGTCAATACTTCTGTATCTACTTCTATGAGAAATGATTTGTAGTCTATATTGGGACCTGAATCTGGACCATGTTGGCCTACAGCCCATGTTTTCTGGTTTATTTGTCAATTGGAAAATGTGGAAAAGCATATTTAAATGACTGACATCCAGGTATCCCCCAACATAACACATTTACTGGACTGGACTGCTGGGAAGTGTAGATTTGATATCCCAAAAAAGTTTACCGTCAGTTTTGTCTCTTTGCATCATGTTCCAGGAAGTATAATTGTTTTGTTTTTTTCCACAATGCATTGCCCTCTTGCTTTGTAAAATCCTTGAGGTGTGCGTGTGTGTGTGTGGTGCAGGATACACATGAAGGCATAGGGCCGATAGGAGGACACAATAGGAGGTTTCCATGACGACCAGAGCTTCAGTGTTGGGGGGGGGGTGATCAGCATTGGTCCTATAACCCCCTTTCTATCTCTCTTTCTATCTCCTCTGTATCTTGAATTTCTTTCTGTCCCTGTGCCTCTGTAGAGGTTACATTGTGCATGTGTGTGTGTGTGTGTGTATGTGTGTGTGTGTGTGTGTGTGTGCATGTGGTCAGGTCATTTCCCCCAGCATGCGCTTCATTAGACTGCCAGAAGTGCTTTCTCTGTGGAAGAAAGAGGGCAGTGAGAAAGACATTTTGGCCCTCCAGGAGCAGCTCTAAGTGGGGCAAGGGGACGTGAAACAGCGCAGGTGTCTCTCTGGAGTCTTCAGACATCAGTGTTTGAAAGCTGAAATCAGCTTGATCTCATTCAATCTCCCTTCAGGCTCTTTAATGAGTGAATCTCTGCAGAAACGACAATACCTGCATGCTAAAGCTTCTTCAGAACTCCTGTCTCCTTTCTCTTCTGATCTCATTTTGTCTCATCTCTTCTTTTCGTTTGTCACAATGCCTTGCTTTTTCTTCCTCTTGCTTCGTCTCATCTCATCTTGTCTCATATTGTCCTCACCTCACATCTTCTCACACCTTTTTTCTTGTTTTGCATGTGTCATCTCTTCTTAGCTTGTCTCATCTCTTCTTTGGTCTCTTCTCACCACAACTTTCTTTCATTTCTCATCTTGCCATAATAGTCTTGGCCTAATCTTCTCATCTCCTCTCACCTCACCTTTTTTCATCTCTCCTTATGTCATCTCACAGTGCCTTATCTCATCTCAGCTCATCTCTTATCCTCTCATCATCTCCTCTCACCTCTTCTTTTTATGTCCTGCCTTGCTTGCTGTCTTCTTTCGGATCTTGCCTTGTTTTGTCTCGCTCTTGTCTCATCATACCTCACTTTGTCTTGTCTTTGCTCATAGTTCATTCTCTTTTCATCTTGTCTCATCTCTTCTTGTCTTGGTTCATCTCTTTCTTTTCCATCTTGCCTTTTGTCTTTTCTCATCTAGTCTCTGCTTTTCTCATCTCATCTTGCTCATATCACGTCTTCTTTTTGCATATTGCCTTACCTTGTTTTGTCTTGCTTTTATCTTACCTCACTTTGTCTTCTCTTGTGTTTTCTCTTTTCTCATATCTTCTCATCTTGTCTCACCTCTTCTTTTTATTTATTTCCTTGCTTTGTGTCTTTTCTTTGCCTTGCTTGCTCTCTTCTCATCTTGTCTCCCCTCACCTCTCCTCTTCTTTTTCTTGCCTCATCTCAACTTATTTCTTCTCTTTTATCCCTTTTCCTTCTGTTAGTCTCATGTCACCTTTTCATATTTTGTCTTGCCTTGTTTTGTCTTGCTCTTGTCTCACCTCACTTCTTCTCGTCTTGTCTCTTCTCATCTTGTCTCATCTCTCCTTTCTTGTCTCGATTTACCTCATCTTTTTGTATCTTGCCTTTTGTCTCGCACTTGTCTCACCTCACCTCACTTCGTCTCATCTCATCTCGTCTTTTCTCATCTCATCTCTCTTGTCTCGTCTCTTTTCTCGATTCACCTCTACTTATGTATTATTTTCTTGCCTTGTTTAGTCTCGCTCTTGTCTCACCTCAGTTCGTAGTCTTTTCTCATGTCTCTTCTCATCTTGTCTCATCTCTTCATTTCTTGTCTCGATTCATCTCTTCTTTTTGTATCCTGTCTTGCCTTGCTGTTTTTCTTGGCTCATCTCTTTTTTTCTTGCCTTGTCTCATCTTGTCTCACCTAAATATTCTCTCAGAAACACAATATGTGCAAAACTTTATGTAAACAACTGAGCTCATTCCTTTAATAAACACTAATAAAGTTGGAGGAAAGAATTTCAGAAAATTGGAAAAGGGTCTCCTGTGAAAGGCACCTCTCATAAGACAATATGAACTCCTCATATCAGCCCTGTTATCACTTGCACACTGGGTTTTCCCCTTAGACCTAAATCAAGAATAATATGAGACAGAATATCGTACCTTGTGGCCATCTTCAAGCAGCAAAAGACAATTACAGACGCCTGTATGAGATTACAGAGAGCTCTGGTTAGACCCAGGTGGAAGATTTGGCCCCTGGAGGCAGAGACAAAAGCAATAAGTCCCTACACTTGACCTTGCCTCACTATCTTTATACACTTTACACACACATGCACACACAACTGCTTAAATGACAGTGGGATTGCTGAAATCTAGCATCTTTTCCTGTTCCCGTGTGTAAAAGACGGTCAAAGAGGGAAAGGAAGCAGATGTTTAATTAGTTTACCTCTGATCGAGGGAGGAAGAGACCATTAGAGTGATTGTGACAAAATTGATCCCACATCTCCCATATTCACAGCCTTGCGGAGGCATTTGAGCCCTGTTAGCGCCCTTAGCTTTGTCCGTTGTCTTTTTTATTGACCTCATTACAATGCTGCCCGTGTTTGAATTAGTTTTCCTGTGTCGCGGAGGGTCGAGACCTCCGCCTTGAACTGTCACACACATAGATTACGCTTTATTTCTCCGCTGTCTAAACAGACACACTTGGGACAGTGTTGTTCTTTGGGGCGAGACAATGAAGCCTCATCCTGCAGTGTGTATTTGTATGCTTTTATTTGTTTTCTAGCAGTGGGGTTAGATGTTACATAAATTATAAAGAAGAAATATGTGCAATGAGGCACTATGTGACTCAAATTACTTTTTAATCTCTCATATGGATTGATATGTCAGTTTGATAAGTGAGGCAATAAACCTTACAATTCTTGTTCAAGAAAGTTTTGTTTTAATTCTAAATGATCAATAGTTTGCTTTATTACATGTTTGTGTGTTGATGATGTAGGTCAGTGTGACTTATGTGCTGGTTGTGTGTGTTTTTCGCAGTTCTCCAAGGAGAAGTACCTGCTGGAGTCGCCCCCGGAGAAGCTCAGGAAGGAGCTGGAGGAGGAACTCAAACTCAGTAGCAGTGACATGAGGAGCCACGGCTGGTACCATGGCCATATTCCACGAGAGGTGCGTCTTTGGGTCAAGTTTTGCTATGCTATGGTACGATGTTCACTTTCTCAAGCGGACAGAATTTTGACTAAACGGCATAAGGTCTGGTCCACTTTGCAACCTATTCTAGCCTAGTACCTCCCACTTAAAGGGACTAGTTCACCCAAAAATGAAAATTCTGTCATTAATTACTCACCCTCATGTCGTTCCAAACTGAAAGCTCTCAGATTTCATCAAAAATATCTTCATTTGTGTTCCGAAGATGAACGAAGGTCTTACGGGTTTGGAACGACATGAGGGTGAGTGATTGACAGAATTTTCATTTTTGGGTGAACTATCCCTTTAAGGGCCTTGCACACTGAGTCTGAAATTCTCGTCCAAACTTTTTCACATCTTAAAAAATAAATACGACCTCACGTTGTGTCAATCACTTTTACAATCTGGCTCCAAAACTTTGGTCCGTCATAAAGAAATTCGGATCGGGTTTCGATTTTCTGCGTTTTTCGCATCCATAGCAAGCATTTTGAGAGGTGTTTTGACAATTCAGAGCTACCAAATGATGATAAATCGGAAAAAAGCTTACAAGCATACGGAGAAACACATGAAAATTTCGGACTCGGTGTGCAAGGACCTTTAGACAGAAATAGACTGCCTAGCTGACGTGTAAATCGACCAATCACAGTTCATGGAATCGGAAATCACGGAAATCGATTATACTACAATAATGGACCAAAAATTAACTGAAAATGAGAATTATTCCATTATGATTTACTCACCCTCAAGCCATCCTAGATGTATATGACTTTCTTCTTTCAGCAGAAATCGTAGTTAAATTAAATAATATTCTGGCCTCCTGGGGGTTAATAAATGCCTTCTGACGTAAAGCGATGGGTTGAAGAAAAATATCCATGTTTAAAACTATAATATCTTTGTAAACTATAATCACTGGCTTCCGATCAGAGGTCTTCCACTCTTCCGCCAGAACTCGACTCTCTCGTGAACGCGCATACGACCACTGCCGGAAGCCAGTGATTATCGTTTATAAAGTTTTAAATATGGATATTTTTCTTACAAAAACCCATTGCTTCGCTTCAGAAGGCCTTTATTAACCCCCTGGAATCATATGGATTACTTTTATAATGGTGCGCTTTTTGGGCTTCAAAAACTCACTATTTACTTTCATTATAAAGCTTGGAAGGGCACAGGATATTATTTAATATAACTCTGATTGTGTTTGGCTGAAAGAAGAAAGTCATATACACCTAGGATGGCTTGAGGGTGAGTAAATAATGGGTTCATATTCATTTTTGGGTGAACTAACCCTTTAAATAGACACTTCTGCTCTAGTTTTTTTTTATACTAAGAACTTCAAACAAAACTCACAATAACTTTAAAGATTTAAAGGGATGGTTTGGAGTAATTTCAACCTAGGGTCCTTTGCACCATGACCTCGAGCCAAACACCCCCCCAGAAGTTTTTTTTCCCTTGGTCGAACATTATTAAAGTTAGAGTTTATTTAGAGATATCAGCTGAATGGCTTAGTGCAGACGCTAATGGATCCAAGGCTGTATCTCGTAAATTACCCCACTAATAATGCCCAGAATGGTACCAAACTTCTACAGTAGTACAAATAGGTTCTGTACTCATAAAACGAGGCATTTGAAAGTTTGTAAGTACATCAGGAGTTTATTTAAATAACACTTGCCTGACGGCTAATGCTACCGCTAACCCGGACGTCGCGGTCACTTCCGTGATTTGGGAAAAGCACGTAAAAGTCCTGGCAGAAAGCGATGATGTAGTGTAACAACGCCCAGTTCCAGGAATGCACTAATATTTTGTTGGTAGTACCAGTTTGCAACAATTATTAGTTAACGTTAAGTTGTCAACACTTCGGAAAAAAATAATAAAATATTTTGGATATACCAAAAACCTTTTTCAGCAACACCGGGTGATCGTGCAAGATCCCCGCACAAAGTTTTTTGGTATATCCAAATATTTTTCTCAGGCAAAAATATAATTTTCTCAGGCAGACCATTGAAAGTTAAAAGTTGTACAGCCAGCCAATCAGATTTGAACTGCTGATTTCAGTCAGTGTTTGTGTGCAATGTTTGTGTCCCATGTTCCGTGAAAGGACTGTGGGCAGTCTATGGCTATGCTTCCCAAAATCCCAATCTGTTCTCGGAGCAATGTTTTGAAAGTGCCAGTGTTTACACTCTTTGGTGAAGCCGCCTACTAGTGACTTATAGTTGTCTCTGCATGTTAAGCTGGAATGGAAGACAGTATTTAAACTTCAAAAAGATTACACACTTCAACTTTGAGAAAAAAGTTGGTAAATTAAAACTTTTGTTAGCCTTTTTAGAGTGTTTTCTGTGCGCCTTTTGTATATTTGTTTGTATATTTTATATTTGCTTGTTTTGTGCATGTTTATACGGGCTTTTCAGTTGGTGTGTGTGTGTGTGTGTGAGAGTATGTTTGTGTCCTTTTTTGCACCATAGAGGCGACAAACTGCAGCCCACACTGAGTCTACTATGAGAGCAGCCATCTGGGCATTAACATAATGTATTCCTGCTCAAGCTGGAGTAAAGACAAACTCCAGCCCTCTCTATTAAAACTATAGCTAGTCACCATGGCGATACGCCCCCATGCTGCACTTCTGACCTCACCAAATGTACTGTTGCGCCCTCTGCTGGAGCAGAGGCACTCATCACATAAAGACTCTGTGGCATTTCATCAACTTTAATAAGTTATTTCTGTTGATTCAGTTGCCAACAGAGTGTAGTAAAAAATAACCAACAAAAAAAATTATCAAGAATGCTGTTGATTACCATAGAAATTATTTTTTAATTTAATTTAATTTAATTTCATTATTTAATTTAATTTAATTTCATTATTTATTTTATTGTGTTTTATTTAAAAGAAAATTGCTACATTTTCACTGGAATTTTCTGGGAGAAATTCCATCCATCCATCCATTAATTTATTCATTGAACATTTCCAGAATGTATAGTCCAACAGTCCGTCATCTCATTTGGGATTTAAGAGAAAATTTGGAATTCAAAATCAAATTTAGTAAATAGAAAAAAAATAGGATTCTAATCATTTAAAACAAGGAAACGTGATGTAAACTCACAAATAAATATATATTATAAATATGGTAGTCTCAGAATTGGCCTAGCAGTTATCTTAAGTCCTTATTTTGAGCTGTGGTGCTCATGTGGGAAATGTGGGTTTGAGTCCAGCTCACAACATTTCTATTAATAAACCCTCTTGTTTTATCTGTGTCAACAGGCTTCAGAAACGTTGGTTCTACGTAGCGGCGACTTCCTCGTACGGGACTCCCTGTCGACCGTGGGTGACTTTGTGCTCACGTGTCGCTGGCAGCAGGAAGTGATCCACTGTCGGATCAGCAAAGTCCTGATCAAAAGTGGACAAACCAAAATCCAGTACATGCTGGAGCATGAGAGCTTCGACTCTGTCCCCACACTGGTCAGGCACCATGCTGGCACGGGTCGCCCCGTGTGCCCGCGCACCGGAGCCCAACTGCTGTGTCCGGTCAACCGAACGCTGCCGCTGAGGTACCTGGAGGCGACGTTTGCCTTAGCTGGTGGGAGACCAGGATCTGCACATTCACCATTGGCCCAGAGGGGGGCGCACATCAAGAGGCGCAGTGTTACTATGACCGATGGACTGACCACAGAGAAGATCATTCCTCACAGGTAGACCTTCACCATCATCGTCTTCGCAACTATATGTGGCTAACTCATAGTGCCTTGTTTTGTTTTGGACCATATTCATTTAGCGTTTTTACTTACCTCCAGGAGTTAATTGTTTCAGAGTACCAAAATAACATTTGTTTTGTTTTGTTTTGTTTTGTTTTGTTTTGTTTTGTTTTGTTTTGTTTTGTTTTGTTTTGTTTTGTTTTGTTTTGTTTTGTTTTGTTTTGTTTTGTTTTGTTTTGTTGGACCATATTCATTTAGTGTTTTTATCGAGTCCCAAAATAACCATTTGTTTAGTTTAGTTTAGTTTAGTTTAGTTTAGTTTAGTTTAGTTTAGTTTAGTTTAGTTTAGTTTATTGTTTTCCGTTTTTATTTTTGTATTTATATATATATGTGGACATGTTTCATGTTTCAACCCAGGATATTTGTATATTTATATTTGTCGACAATAGTTGTGGAAACACTGCGCCAGTAGCAGATTCTGGACAGTCGGAGTTGACAGAAATCACAGAAAATCGCGCATTTTATGATGGGCATAAGGTTTTCCCAAAATGATCTCTAAAATTCCCATTGAAGTTTGTGCTTCATAAACCTACTTTCCTAATCTTGAATATTTACATTCTTGGAGTTCAGGTATCTCAGGTCTGAGGTCAGGCATGGTGTGTGCACAGTGTTTTAATAGGCCATATACACATGTGCCATAGATGCAGGAGAGATATGCTCATGTAGGATGTCTTGTATTATCAGTGCCGCCCAGTCTGCAGAGCCAGATGAGCCTCAGACAGTCGAGCCAGAGGTGAAACCAGCGGAGGGCAGCAGCTGGTGTGTGTGTATGTTTATGTGTGTGTTCACAGCTGGCACAGACCCCCCTCCCATTCACTCCTCCTCACTCAGTTTTCCAAACAGATGTGGCCACATGGAAACCCTTCACTTGCTTCTGTGCATGCCATCTCTAGTATCACAATAGCACTGAATGTGTGTAGTTTAGTAGTCTTGTAGCTGTGGTATGTGGTTTACCAAAATTAGATGCCAAAAATGCTTTATATACCTAAACCTGGATTGTTTTGACTTAAGGGGTGAGGAATTTAAAAGCATGTTTGTCCTTTCCAGCCCCTCTACGGTGCACCATAAGGATGCGATGAGGAACTGTGCCATGAGCATGGATCAGATCCAAGAGTACCGCTGCCCGCTGTCCCCTGTGGGGGAAACCCCTCTGTCCCCGGCCTACAGCTCCAGTGAGTACACACAGTCCACTCGTGCATATATCTGAAGATTTAATCATATTGATACAGTGTACAAACTGCTAACCTGCTTAAAGAGCGACTTCTACCTGGTTTAACCTAGAAAAAAATTGTTTTGTTGGTATAAATTAATGTAGGTTGGTTCAGTGATGTTAAATAATATTTGTTATATAGTTTTATAAAACCACTTAATTTAGAAGTTACCCTTTTTTTAGTGTAGCACTGTTTAAAGTGCCCATAATATGCTCATTTATGCATTTATAATTTAATTTATTAGATGCTAGAATACATTTAATTGATTTCAAGTGATTTCAAGTATCCCGCCTTTCTTAAAAACCCAGTCCGCTCTGATTGGTCAGCAAACTCAAGTCTGTTGTGACTGGTCAACCGCTTAGAGAATGTGTGGGATATGTAACACTCCTTAATCTTGCCATAATTATTAACAGCTGTACTCATCTATCTATTGTAACTATGGCATTGATATTGAAAGTCCATACAATGTTTTTTTTGCCCTCAAAGCGAAAAAAAGTCTTGACATCGCAAATTCACCCAAATGTTCTTTGAGGGCTGACTAAAGCAGCTAGTCATCAGGCATCATGCAAATGTATAACATGCTGATGTTGCTAAGTCAAAGAAATAATGGCTGGAATACAAGCGAGGCATTTCAGGCAAATGTTTTCTGTTGGAGAAATGAACTCCCTTTGCCATGAACTTTGTAACTTTTCAGATCGTAAGATAAATAATGACATAAGCTGATAGTAGTAGTTTACATGCACAGATCGTATCAGCTATGTTACAGGGCAGGTTAAATAAAATAATAAAAAAGCATAATAGGTTCCCTTTAAGGGTTAGTTCACCCAGTGCTGTTTTATTTGTCTCTCCAGTGTCCCGCCACAGGCATGGCTCAGGTGGGCGTGTCCTCGCCGTGATCCCGCCCTCTCCAGTGATGCGGCGCTCCAGCGATCCTCATCTCTCGCCGTCCTCCTCCAATAACAACCTCCCCTGCTCGGACGCGCCCGCTAGCACACACTCCACGCCTGCCCACGGGTACTCATCCGAGAGTTCGGAGCAGGGCGGCAGCTACTGCGAGCTGAGACCCGGACAAGCCCCCACTCCTCCCTGCAAGAGCTACGTGGAGAGGCTGAGGGTGGAGGAGGGCCAGAGCCCGGGCCCTGGAGCCCCAGACGGGGTGGAGGGCTTCATGCTCCCCCTGGTGGAGACCTGCTCCTCCTTCATGCCTGGGAAATACCAGTCCACTCTTCTGCCGGCTGAGAATAAACCTCTGGAGATGAGTGTGTTGAAGAGGGTGAAGGAGCTGCTGGCGGAGGTGGACCCCAAAACAGCCGCCAAGCACATCACCATGGCCGACTGCATGGTAAAACACACAAATTCATACACAGACACTCCTTATACATTAAAATGCATTGTTTGTTTTTTTATTTACAATTGAGTAGTTTCTTTTTTTAAACCATTTCTTGCTTAGAATGGGGAAACGCTTCAGTTGTTTTGTTCACAAAAGTATAACTTGGTTAAAAATGCATAACCATTATTATTTTTTGTGACTTCTTTTTTATTATATTTTTAAATGTATAACTATATTCAACAATGCCCAAGATTTGCCCAGGATCAAGAGATGAAAAAGAAGAGAAAAGCAGTTACAATCAACAAAATAGACAAAATGATACCCATTACCAATGGAGTCCCAAGGACAGCTGACAGTTTTCTCTCCCAGAAAACCCATAACTGGAATATTTGAATATTGTCATTCCAAAAGTGATTAATAGATTATACTCATTAAACCTCTGCATACCCATTTTTTCAAGTTTTCCACCATATACATCATTTTGAGTTGGGTGCAGTTTTGTAATGAATGAAAACAAAAAAATTCTAGTTATAATAATTTATATAAAGTAGTGCTGTCAAATCAATTAATTGCGATTAATTGCATCTAACATAAACGTTTGTAAATACTTTATATATATTTAAATATTTACAAACTTTTGTTAGATTAATCGCATCTAACATAAAAGCTTGTAAATACTTTATATATATTTAAATATTTACAAACTTTTGTTAGATTAATCACATCTAACATAAAAGTTTGTAAATACACACAATCACACATATGCAAACTTCATTAGATGAGATTAATCGCGATCAATTGGTTTGCCAACACTAATATAAAGGTATTAATAATACTTTAGTTATAATAATAATAATAGTAATAATAATGCATTATTTTTTTAAATATATAAAATTATAATATATTTTAATTTTATCAAATTTAAGTCAGTGAAAGCTGTACATGTAGAGAAATAATAAACAGATCACTTTTTCAGGTCTGGTCACATGATCTTATGGACCAGGCTCTGGTTTCAACTTAATGCCCATTTATATCTCTGTTATGTCACGATTAGCACACTTAATCACTATAATTGACTTATTACTACTTATTGACACCAAATTGTTGTTTGTGATCAAATAAATAATTTTTCACATGAATCATTGGAGGACCAAGTTCCTTTTCCATACATACACATCCATATTTCGAAACACGCCCAAAGAAGTACATTAACACCCTTGATTCTGGTTTTCTGATCCATGAAAGCCGGCAACATTACGTGAGGCACATCTGATAAAGTCTGAACCGCGACCCAAACCTTTCACCCGTTTGTGCTCTCGGTGCTGCCTGCCATTAACATCGAAACCTTCAGGGTTAATAAACTCTTTCTGTGTACCACATTCATCAAGTGATGAGTTCACGGCTAATTAAACGTCTTCTGTTCTCTGACTGTGAATATATTAGGATGGAAATAAAGGGGTGGGGTTGAATATATTGCTCTTGTAACTGTGTGTCCATCGGCAGGTTGCTAGGATACTGGGCGTTACCAAGGAGATGCAGAGGATGATGGGAGTGAGCTCAGGCCTGGAGTTGCTGACTCTTCCTCATGGACACCAGCTGAGACTGGATCTGCTGGAGAGGTTAGGAAACACACACACACACACATTTACATACACATGCCATAGACTTCAGCTGATCAGGAATAGCACAGAGGTCGGTAACACTCCAGAAGAATGGTCCGTCATTAATAGATATGCAGGAAGTAATGCTGGATAAATGAGTAGTGCTACATTAACACTTCAGCTAATATGGAAACAAGATTAACTAATCAGTTAGAAATATCAAAGTTAGGACTGAGATAATTCCTTATTATTATGTAATCAATAATTACTGAATGAGGTGGACTCATTAAGAATTAACTAACTATGACAAATTATATAGAAATATCAATTAATTACTAATTGCAACATTAACATGTGTCTGAGACATAATAATATATTTTTACACTGACTATGGCCATAAAATACATTACTAATTACTCAAGTGTTACCGAGTCACTCTTCAGGAGCTACTAGTGATCTGGACCGTTATTAAAAATGTTTACTAAGTTACAATTTTATGACTGTGTTCCGTGTGAAAAAAGATTATTGATTATTTCTCATACACGTTAATGTTGTGATTCGTAATAATTGGTAATTCTTCATCATTTGTCATAGTTAGTTTTTAGTACTTATTAGTTCTAAGAATTAAAGTTCTTTGAAAGAAAGTAATAATTTTATTCAGCAAGGATGTAATAAATTGATCAAAACTGACAGCAAAGACATTGATAATGTTACAAAAGATTTCTATTTCAAATAAATGCTGTTCTTTTAAACTTTCTATTTATCAAAGAATCCTGAATAAGTATCACCACTTCCACAAAAATATTAATAATAATAATAATAAGTGTTTCTTGAGCATCAAATCATCATATTAGAATGATTTGTGAAGGATCATGTGACACTGAAGACTGGCGTAATTCAGCTTTGATCACAGGAATAAATTACATTTTAACATATATTACAATAGAATACATCTATTTTAAATTATAATGATATTTCGCAAAGTTTTTACAGTATTGTTTATGAAATAAATGCAGCCTTGGTGCTTCTTCTGCACTGTATCATCGGTGTTAGGAGTGATCAGCTGTATCTACGGTCTTGGTCTCTTGTTCTCTAGGTTTTACACCATGTCTATAATGATGGCGGTGGACTTGTTGGGCTGTACGGGCAGCACAGAGGAGAGAGCCGCGCTCCTGCATAAAACCATCCAGCTGGCCGCTGAACTCAAGAGCAACATGGGCAACATGTACGGGTTCGCTGCGGTCATGAGAGCCCTGGAGCTGCCGCAGGTCAGAACACACACCTGTCCTCCGAAAACCACGCGATTTCAGCTGTCAGCCAGAGCACAACCGTAACTTTCCCTTCTCTGGTGGTTGTTTAGATCTCACGGCTGGAGCAGACGTGGATAACTCTGAGACAGAGACACACAGAAGGGGCCATCCTCTATGAGAAGAAGCTCAAGCCATTCCTCAAGGCCATGAATGATGGGAAAGGTAAAGCAGAGTGTCATTCACTTATCCAATATCCTTCACTACAAAAAGATTTTTATTAGCGATTAGTAATGAAATTAGAGTAAACTGAGACAACTATTAAATAATTACTTAAAAAAAGGAAAGAATTACATTACAATGCTGAACAACCCCCTGCAGTTTCAACATGAACCCCTAGGGGCTCTCAAACCCTGATTTGAAATCCCTGACAAAATGAATGAGGGTTTATATATATTTGATTATAATGAATGATTGTGTGTCTGTTCCAGAGAGCTGCGTCCTCTCCAACACCTCTTTCCCTCACGTGGTGCCGGTGTTGTCCCTGCTGGAGCGCGGCGTGGCGGCCGGAGAGGCGCTGGAGTCGTGGGAGAGTGTGGAGTCCGGCGTGGACGTGGTCATGAGTCACCTGGAGGCGGCGCGCACCATCGCTCACCACGGGGGACTGTACCGCACCAACACTGAGAGCAAACTACAGGGTAAACTCCTCACTCTGACTGCTTTCCAACAGACCACAAGAGCAAACATATTTTGTGCGATTTTTGTGCACTTGTTTAGTGTTTTTTTGCTATTTGTTTATATATATATATATATATATATACACTACCAGTCAAAAGTTTTGGATTGGTAAGATTTTTATTGTTTTTAAAATAAGTCTCTTATGCTCACCAAGGCTGCATTTATTTGATTAAAAATACAGTAAAAACAGTAATATTGTTAAATATTATGACAATTTAAAATAACTGTTTTCTATTTTAATATATTGTAAAATGTAATTTATTCCTGTGATCAAAGCTGTATTTTCAGCATCATTACTCCAGTCTTCAGTGTCACATGATCCTTCAGAAATCATTCTAATATGATTTGATGCTCAAAAACAATTCATTATTATTATCAATGTTGAAAACAGTTGTGTAAAAATTGTTTTCATGATTCTTTGATGAATAGATTTAGAAGTTTTAAAAAACGCATTTATTAGAAATAGAATCTTTTGTAACATTATAAATGTCTTTACCGTAACTTTTGATCAATTTAATTCATCCTTGATGAATAAAAGTATTGATTTCTTTGATTTATTTCCACAAAAAAAATAAAATAATAATGTTTGTTACAAAAGCTTTCTATTTCAGATAAATGCTGTTCTTTTGAACTTTCAATTCATCAAAGGATCTTGAAATAAAAATGTAAATAACTGTTTTCAACATTCAACACAAATCATCATATTAGAATGATTTCTGAAGGATCATGTGACACTGAAGACTGGAGTAATGATGCTGAAAATTCAGCTTTGATCACAGGAATAAATTACACTTCACATAGAAAACAACTGTTTTAAATTGTATAATATTTCACAATATTAAAAAAAAAGTTGTTTGTATTTTTAATCAAATAAATGCAGCCTTGGTGAGCAGAAGAGACTTATTTTAAAAATATTAAAAATCTTACCGATCCGATATACTGATATATATATACGTGTGTGTGTGTGTGTGTGTGTGTGTGTGTGTGTGTGTGTGTGTGTGTGTGTGTGTGTGTGTGTCTGTTGTGCTTGACTCTTGCACTGTCAATACAAGACCAAAAATGTATGCACCTCTTGATGGAAATAAATATTGTGATAAAGATTTGATTGTTTTCATTTTGTTTATGTGGTGGTCACTCTCTCTCTCTCTCTCTCTCTCTCTCTCTGTCCTCACAGATTTCCAGGAGCGGAAGGAGGTTCTGGAAATCTTCTGTACAGAGTTTCAGATGAGGCTTTTATGGGGCAGTCGTGGCTCGGAAGGAAGTCAGGCCGAGCGCTATGAGAAGTTTGACAAGGTCCTCACCGCTCTGTCCCACAAGCTAGAACCTCCTGTACGACACAGTGAATTATAGCACCCCCACACCCACAAAATGGTATGTTCCCTGACCTATCTGTCACTCCTACTCCTGGACCGGACCATTATGCTTTTTTTGGGTGGGTGGGGTGGGGGGAGCCTTACAGGCAGAGATGGAGAACATGACAATGAGGGACTCATGCAAAACAATGCACAAAAGGGGACAGGCTTTATGCGAGCATGACAGCGCCCCCTAAAGAACACAGACGTGAACTACACGGCAAGGGAATGAAATAAAAATCTAAAGCCAAAATCTCTTCTTCAGTGACGGTGACCAAGGGCACTTCCTTTTCAAAAAGAGAGAATGTGATGAAGTTGACTTTAACCCAAATGGGTCTGAATCCTGTTTTATGTGAATCCACGGTTTTGTTCCCATCAGCTTGTCAACGAAGAGCAAGGATGTCTTGCAGAGGTGACGCGTCTCCGTACCGGAGATGAGACTGCACTGACGTTACATAGTCACCATTTATTGCTGGAATAGACTGAACACACACTCACTTGTCACATGTCTGAATGTAAGTTGCCAAATCATTAATTCAAACAGATATCTGCTGGATAAAGAGTCTTATTTTCGGTACTGTCATGACTTTATTGGTCGAAATGGAGTTGACAGTTACTGTGAGGAATTGGGCCTTCATTTTTGAGTGTGTAACAGATGCTCACATTCACACTCTCCAGGTTTACTTTTGTCTAAAGGGGTCATATCAAAGTTTCCTTTGTGTTTGGAATAGAGTTCATTTTCAGAACATAAAACTCCAGTGCAAAAAGAGCATTAATTGAAACTAAATAGCAAAATTGGATTCTGACTTCCAAAACCCAAGTTCATTAGCATAAGACTGCCCACTTTACACATGAACAATGCATATTGGGTGTGCAATCACGCTTTACTCCTAAAAAGCAGAAGAACTAATAATAGGAGTAAAACTGTGAAAGTGGTCAAATCCACCATATATTGAACTGTTTTTAGGTTGTGTGTAGCACCTACAGCTCTGCAGAGCCTTCAGAAGGATCCTAATGTTGGAACTGGATCATTTCTAGTGTAAACTGTTCTATAAAAACTCACAGCTCATGTGTTTCCCATTTCAAATATGAAGAAGGACATTTGCATAAAGTCTTAAAGGCACAGCAGCACAAAAACAGCCTGTTTAATTATCAATCAAAAAGAGAGAGGAAAAACTAAATTATGAATGGATGGGGTTCATTATAAATGGACATCAGGAAAATTTTAAACAGCAAAAATCATGATATGACCCCTTTAATATCTTTCATGACAGACCATGCTAGTCAATATGGCCATAGCAATGAGTTTTTAGCTGTTTTTTAGATGCATAATGTATATTCTCAATGAGACTAGATCACAATGAATGTCATTTTGTAGTAAATTATTTAAGAGACCCACATAACAAAATATTACAGGTCAAGTCCATGTCCGGATCATCCATCACAAGTTAGCAAGTACATTAATTCAAGCATTCAACGTAATGTTATGGCAATAAGGTAAATCACAACCCGCTATATGGAGGCTCATTGTGTTGAAATGCTAATGCATATTGCTCATATTTAGGATGAGAAGTTTGTCCAACAGATATTAATTATACCTCATATTGTGCTATATATTGAGGAGAGGTGGTCTATTACTTGATCATATTTATGATTTCCAATTCCGCATATAATAATAATTAAAAAAAATAATAATCCCATAGACTTCAATGAGGGATTTGAGAGATTGGATGTGGGCTCTTTTGATTTGTTGGCACCTAGCAACCACCCTAGCATAAGCATAGCAACACTATGACATCCTACTGGCGAGTTTTGTATGAGCAAGTACTACTACTATTTTCATTGAGTTTTATGCAGAAAAAAAAGTTTGAAAGAGTGAAATAATAGCAACAGATTCATTAACCCTAACTAGTCCGATAATGTTTTCATATTCTGGTAGATTTAGCCAAACAAAACCCAAAGTCACATACATATACCTCTGTCAGCAGTGTAAATGCTCTACCCTTGTTTCTGGGTACCATAAAGAGAAAAGTTCTGCGTCTGTGGTTCTAACGCGATCTATTGTGTATCATATACAGGCTGCTATACTTCACACCCAGTCTATCAATGCATACTTCCAGGGAATTTTCTGATGGTGTTTTTTCAGGTATCTTAATAAATGCACATCTGAAAGTAGATGACGCTGTCTGTCTGACAGATAGAGGAGCATTATGGGATGAAAAGTGGATCGTATGCAATTTCACTTTTAGCCAGAAGAGGGCTCTGTTTAGTAAGCTAAAAAAACAGTAAATGGAAGTAAGTTTTGAACCTTTTGAAACTTTTTTTTTAATAAGGCCTGCTGGTCTAGGACTGTAACTTGTGTTTGGTTTCTCTACTGTAAAGGTAAATGTGTAACTATTTCGTTTTGTAAATAGTTACCCCTAAACGGTCGATGATAGACGAGGTCACGTGATTGCATCCTTTTATTATGTGCTGTACATACTGGTATGTCATATGTTTTGCACTCTTTTTTCAAAAAATAAAATAAAGTAAGCTTGGGTTTTTTGTGATTTATTTGCTTCTAAGATTATTTAAAATCGCATTTGATTTTAACTTACGTTGAAATCCATGTCTGAAGATGCCTAAGATTAGGGTATTATTTTCATTGGTCTAATGTTAACTTACAAAAAAGTAAGTTTATCTCTCTATCTATCTGTATATATATATATATATATATATATATATATATATATATATATATATATATATATATATATATATGTCTGTCTATTTGTCTATCTATCTGTGTCTGTCTGTCTATATATATATATCTATATATATCTGTCTGTCTGTCTGTGTCTGTCTATATATCTATCTGTCTGTCTGTCTATCTATCTATCTATCTATCTATCTGTCTGTCTGTCTATCTGTCTGTTTGTCTATCTGTCTTTGTCTGTCTGTCTATATATCTGTCTGTCTATCTATCTATCTATCTATCTGTCTGTCTATCTATATATCTGTCTCTATCTATCTATCTGTCTGTCTGTCTATCTATCTATCTCTCTATCTGTCTGTCTGTCTGTCTGTCTATCTATCTATATATCTGTCTCTATCTATCTATCTGTCTGTCTGTCTGTCTGTCTATCTATCTATCTATCTATCTATCTATCTATCTATCTGTCTGTCTGTCTGTCTGTCTGTCTGTCTATCTATATGTCTCTATCTATATATCTGTCTGTCTGTCTATCTATCTATCTATCTATCTATCTATCTATCTATCTATCTATCTCTCTATCTATCTTCATTGCTGTGATCTTTAGATAAATGTATTTACTGTGCTAAAATGACTTATTTAAATATATATTTAAAAATGATATTACTGTTGTACACTTCTGGGTTTAGGACGTCAAAGTGAACAGGACTGAAACAGTGCAGCTCTACAGAGTGGCCACACGGTGGCAGCAGCGTCAAGATTGACTCACCTCCAGTCAGCCGTAGTGACGTCAGCATCACTGCTCCCTGCACTTGACCCTGCTTAATAACACACGTTTTAATGTGTGTTTGATGCAGACACAAGACTAAGTGTGTAGTTACTAAATATAATCTATTATCATTTATGTCAATAGATGTGTGGGTGTGCGTGTTTATATGATTTATGAGGAAATTTGTATAATGACATGGGTATTCCACTGGTATTACAACGTAAACTTAGTTACGAGGACATTTCCTGAGTCCTCCTAATTAAAATGGCAACAAAAAAAAAAAACCATAATAAACAATGTTATATTAAAAATGCAGAACGTTTTCTGTGATGGGTAGACTTAGGGGACAGAATATACAATTTGTACAGTATAAAAACCATTACGCCTGTGTAAAGTCCTCATAATGCTAGGTGCACCAATGTGTGTGTGTGTGTGTGTGTGTGTGTGTGTTGTGAATGCACTGCGACAGAGCATGCGTACTGGCTTTGAGTTGTTGTGCGTCAGGCTAAAGTGACTTCACCAAGACAAGATGGTGGCTACGGAGGGGGGGTTGCAGCGAAACCATGATGCAATCTCTCAGTGTGTGTGTGTTTGTGTGTGTGTGTGATGTCCCCAGCACAGCTGTGTCAGTCAGAGAAAGGTCCACCAGGCACTGCTGGTAAAGCGGGCGCTGTGACAGAGACACAGGGACATGAAGCACTGAATGCCCACTCAGCACACAAAGACACGCCGAGCTGCCCGTCACACACCACTGTGCTCAAAATATTGGGGAAATGCAGATTCAAATCTTTTATTGAAGTCCGCAGTGGTCTGTGAACTCAAACGACAAGTCACACAATAGCATAAATACACAATCTGCTCTGAAAGAGAACAGGACCTTATCAAAGCTGGAATATGGAATATCATACAATATATTACGAACCAACTTTTTTGGTGTTTTTATAAAGATTAACAAGATTTCGAATTAGATTTCATGTGCAAATGACTAAACTGGACAAGCTAAATGATGAGCTTTACAGAGTAATATTAAGTGTTTCATTTGTTTTAATATGTTTAGTATTTATTATTAATACATTAATATATTTTAATTATATTCATATATTTTAATTATATATTTATGTGTGTGTCACGTGTGTGTGTGTGTATCGCACTGACTCTGCAAGCAAAACAGAATATTTAAAACAAAAAACAAATGAAAGTTCAAGGTGAACCTGTCATTCTACTGCAGTATTATAGTATGTGACTTTCTATTTGTTTTTCAATCTTGTGAAAATGCTTTTTGTGCGCCTGTGGGCTATTTTTGGGGGAAGTGTTTTCCAACACAACAGGGTTCTGGGCTTGACATTACTGCTCTGAAAATGCCTCAAATTGTGTTAAAGCAGCCGGGAAACGCTGTGACATGCAGCATCTCATTCTTCCCAGCCTATTTTGATTACATTTGTGTCATTATGTTTTGTTGAATTTATTTCACTCTTTCCCTCTATTTTGTTTTGGATTTATTTACAGACGGATCCGCTGGTGACAGCGCAGGAACAGCCTGTCATGTCCTGAATGGATAAGTACATGTAAAGTGACTGGATTACATGTCTTGGTGCTTTAACACTTTGTCATCTAAATCTAGAGCTCATGCCGCATCCACAACCACACACACACACACACACACTTATTCACACACATACACACCACTGATCTCATGTCACTGTCAGTCGTGTGCAACCTGCAAAGTTAACAACTGTGCTTTTAAAGAAAACACAGCAGAGGCCAGGATTTCTGAATTCAAGTGTGCGTCTCCCATCCGTTTGGTTAACCGTGGTCATGCATTAACAACATATGAAGTGTAAGTGTACACATACCAGTCTGATAGTCCAAATTCATTGTGATAAATAGTATTTTTTGGAAGTCAGTCCCAAGTGTCCCCTCATGTGACTCTCTGTGGCCCCGGGGCCCCCCTTGCCCCTCACATTAGCACATGAATGGCCGGCTGCAAAGGGCCAGTTCATCCTCGGACGCCAACAGAAGGCAGGAGATTTGCAATTCAATCTGCTCGTAGTCGGGACAGACCTGTCAGCAGTGTGACAGAGGCGAGGGGGGGGGGGACCGGCACATCACTGCACCATACATCACGCTTGCCTGAGGAGACCGAGGGGACACTGGGGCAACATTTAAGTCACATTAAAAATAATCATTATAATGAGAAATGTTTTTACATTGTTACACTACATCAGGCCTGATCTGACAATGGAACCTGACATTTTTCTGCGGATTTGAACAGTAAGACAATTATGAAACAAAAGTCATGAAATCATAGAATAAAGAATAAGAATAAATAAAATGTTTTCCATTTAAGTATAACCTTAGCCAATACACACCGTATATAAAACATTATAATATAATATAATATAATATAATATAATATAATATAATATAATATAATATAATATAATATAATATAATGTTTTTCATTAATCTGCAATTTAATATAACTTACATGACATATTTTAGATATCTGTTTTTAAATATTTTTACAAGGTAAACTTTCAATCAAGACATTTAATAGTTCTTTATAATGTATAATAGAGCAAATACCCAAAGAAGAAGCAAGGCTTGTCTCTGAAGCAACACGAACCGTCCTCTCCGAATAGGATCCTTAGAGGAAGATGTCATTTCCGGTGAGTGTGTGCGATTATTTCCGGGTTTTGCAGCAACATGGCAGCGCCCTTAGGTCTGCACCTGGAGTTTGGGTTTGTATTTATCGCTTTCTTTATTATTCATCACGTTTCCTCGTGTTGCAATGGTTACATTAGTGCACGTAATGCATGATCATTTTTCAAAACAATTCGACAGAAGCTTTGGCGATTGGACCTGGCTGGAAAACCCTGTTATTTGCTTAGCTGTTTAGTTGCCGTGATGACACGAAAACACCGGTTTATTTGGTAAATTAACCTAATAGAAATAAATTCATGTTATTAATTGTATTGGAGCAGCGCGTGCTGATGGAGTTGTCGGAGCTGTCAATCATGCAGAGGTGGCGCGTGCGCTTCAAACCTACTAGATAAATATTCTGCTTCACTCGCTTAAATTAACAAAGTAATAATCGATGTTGATGTAAACTCTGTGGGAAAAGCTTTATTCTTAATATAAATTTGGATTCCTGCTGTTTAACAGTGGTTAAATCAATAAGTGGATGTTTTAATGCAACACAGAGAAATAGCAGCCAGAGCTTTTCCCCTCATGTCAACGGTTTGAGACACATTTCTTAAAAGAAATACAGGTTATCCAGCAATAAACATTTCAAACAGTAGAACTTTGACCGAATGCAACATTTTCTGTCTCTCTCCCTTTCTGTCACTCTGATGCAATCGACGTTCTCTCAACCTCATTACATTTTGCATATCATTCATTGTGCAGTTCAGTGAATGCCGAAAATCTTGTAAATGATGTTTGTGTTGCTTTTTTGATACAATCTTGTGTTAAAATGTTTTAATTCACTAAATGCGGCAGAATAATGAGTGAAAAAGGTGTTAAAAATGGAAAGTTGGGTTGAGCATGTTGTACTGTGGGATACTGTGTTTTGACAAATGTCCTAGGCCATCAGAATATTCTATGCATGCTGAAATGTTGCATACTGTGCATAGTACACATATATTACAGAAAACATCTGTATTATGGCAGTATGCTATTTCGAACATTGCCATAGAGTGACAGAGAACGTCGATTGCATCAGAGTGACAGAAAGGGAGAGCATCTTTAAAATATATTGGCCAGAGTTCATCGGGTGCAGAAAAATGTTGCATTCGGTCAAAGTTCTCACTGCTTTTAAGTCGCCACAGAGTCCTATGTGACTGTCGATGGACAGAGGTGGTGTTTGTGAGTGGCCTTTCTGAGGCTGGCACACAGGCTGGCTTCTCTCTGTACCGCTAGGGTACGGGCATCTCGCCAGGCCGGGCGATCTGGAGGACAACTGGGCATTCTCCAGGAGATGTGAGCTCTCTTTATTGGGTCTGCACCTGCTATATGAGTCCTACTCTGACTTCATGTCCCTGTCTGTTTTGTTTTTTTCCCCACTGACATGCACCTTCTCTCGATCTTGCACAGATATCTGTCACTTACTGCGTTTATTAAATGCTGCTGGTTAGGTGAAAGTTAAGTAAAACAACTGTACAGTATACTGAGATGTTGTCTTCTTTGAAGTAGATCCGTTGGTCTGTGCAAATTCATTCGAATGTTATGTAAGTTATGTAAATTCCTTTACAAAAAAAAAAGGAAATTACCACAATCATACCTGAAAAATCTTCAAGAGTTTTAAAGGTAGGCAATTTTTTTCAGAAACACTTTTTGTTATACTGGTTGAAACTCTATTCACATCCTGATAGCAATCAATAATAGAAGTGGTCTTTATGTTAAAAAATTGACATATCTCATCTGTGGAAGTCACAGGACCAAAAATTTTTTCGTCTAATCATTGCATTCGGTCCGAGCTGTTCACGTCCTCAGCGAAATGTTATCAACGGCGAAATGAATCTGCAGCAGTCAGGCGGTACAAATAAGAGCGCTGTAAGTTGTTTACGTTCATTGTTATTGCAATGTTATGTGCTTCGAGACATGAGGTAATTTAACGCCCGTTTCTCGTGACGCTTTGCAGACTCTGCTGTGTGCGTTCATGTGTTTTGAAGGAGACGTGGCTTTAGAGACGCTCTGAAGGGAGGGTTGGATCTAATGCTTTCAAAGCTAACTCGCTATTGCTAGCCTCTCCGATTTTGCCTGCCCTACCAATAAGTCCTTAGTGCTATTCTGCCCCGCTTAAAAACATAAAATCAAGTTTAAAAAGTCTCTGTGACATTTGGCTAGTTCACCCAACTACCCTTTAAGGACAAGAATCAGATGGAGTTTCTTAGTTGTCATGGACTAGATGTTAAAAGTAAAGCTGCGTGGAGGATACTGTTAAATGATTTTGGAAATGGGAGAACCTTCACTGAATATTATTATTGTTAAAAGCTCTACCTGTAAGAGGCATTAACAGCGTTATATGCACTGTATTTTTCCTGTTTTAGAGGTGGAGCTGAACTTCTGTTTGATGGAGTCAAGAATCATCATGTGGTTCTCCCTGGCCAATCAGATCCCTGTGAGTATGAAAAGATTGACCTCTTCTGTTGTGTTTGTGGAGATTGCCAATGCAAGGATCACTGTTACTATTACTCATAATTGGAACAAACCCCTAACTCTAAGTATTTAAATAGTCATAGTTCACACAAAAATGAAAATCCTGTCATCATTTACTTGCTTTCATGTCGTTCCAAACTTGTATGACTCTATTCTGTGAAATATTTCAACAGTTTTTGTCCAAATAATGAATGCCAATGGGGTCTTAAATATTGTATGGAAATGACATGAGGGTTTGTAAATGATGACAGAATTTTATTTTTTGGGTGAACTGTCCCTTTGGCCTTAAGCTTGTAACCTGTCCTGCACCATTTGTGTTAGTGACATAAACCTCAAATATAGATATAACTTGAGAACCACCAAGAACACCCCAGCAACCACATAGCAATGTACTAAAAAACATTCAGAATACCTCAACTGCATACCAACACAACGTTTTGCACGGTCAAACTCATGTTGTCTTAAGAAAATGTGAACATCTAGTTTGTTACTCTTTTCTTAAAGAGTGAAGTTTTTACTGAAGTATTCTTTTACATCTAATGTATGAAAGATAAAGCACAGATAATGCTCAGATGTTCTTATGGTTGGGTAATATTAAGAGGCTTCTATCAGACTTCAAATGTTTATCACCTTTTCTATTTCAAACCAGTGCTTTACCATTCACAGTGCTGATGACTTAATTAGCTCCAAATATCTCTACCCTTTCTCTCCCAATACCAGAGATTCGGATATAGGATTCACTTATTGGCCTTATGCCCTTATAGAACGAAAGGAGGCCTTTTTTTCCTCTAGTACTCCTATAGAAGAAAGCCACACAAATCATACCAAATTATGTGCCTTTTTCTCCACATCTATCTCTTTTATTCTGCCGTCCCTCTCCCTGATGCCCTTTTCCCATTCGCCTCCTTTCCTCCCCTGACCTCTCAGAGCCCTGGTTCACACGCTTCCCTGGACACCTTTTCTTCCAGCCAGTCCTGCTTTCACTCTGACATTGGGCCAATGGCAAACAAGTGCCGGCCTGCCATCACAAATCGAGTTTCCCCCCCCCTCCACCCCTCCCTCGGCAACAATGGAGCTGAGCCCCTTCTCCATACATCCCACCTCCCCCTCAACCACCAACATCTGTGAGCCTCCCTGTGCCCAGCCATTCTTCCCCTAACTGCTCCATTATTGGGCCCCTTTCACTTGTAAATGCAGCCAGTGATACTGTTGATGGATCTTTTATGCCTAGTGCTGGGGTCACAGGAAAGGTATGGAGAATGGAGGGCCAGTAAAGGAGGGAGGGACAATTGTTACAAAGCACTAAGTCCTTTTTGTGTGCAGTCATTTTTTGGGATGCCTGACAGTACAAATGCCCCACTCCTACAAACACCTCGCATTCCTACGGCTTCCTGGTGGGACATTTGGTGAAAGCGGTGGGATGTTTGGTTGTGGGGGAGTGCTTGTATTGCCCCCTGTATTTAAGCAGTGAGTGGGTAACATGTTCTCTGCCATCTCTGGATTGGAAGGCAAGTCATTTGAGAGTCATTAGTGGAAAAGATGGATTGGTAAAGCAAGACCTTATATCCCATGCACATGCTCAGAAGTTCCTGGAGGAATTGTAGTTGACATTTTGGGATAGGGCAAGTGATTAGTAGATGATGGTGATATCTACCGAGCAGGGAGTCAACCTGGTAACTCAAGGATGATCTGGTTGGGGGGAAAAAACAGGATTTGCAGAGATTTTTGTGGTGACCTGTCACTTTTCCTGTCTCATGGACGGTGTTCATCCTTCACTTGAGGCCTGAGTTGTATTGAACAGGACTAGAACTTTTGGCCAAGTATGTCAGTATTTTGCATCCCTGTCCCAGCTCAGAGGTCGAAAACATTCAAATCTATGTGCGCTTTGGTGGCCTTGCCAAACAAGAGAAGGGTCAAGCTCCATGGCACCAGAGTATCCACGACAACCTGTCCACAAAACGGACGACAGCAGGGAATGTGGCCACCAAGACCTCGCAGGGGCCTAGGGTTGACCTTGGAGCACATTTGAAGCCCATAGTCTGTTATATATGTTTGGGCATGATTTGAGTACATCACGGATGGCTGGCTACGATTGCTAAGTCTGACACTGATGCTCTACACTAATCCCGCCTAAATTTTCTGTCCACTGGTCCAGACCTTTCTGAGTGATTGATGAGTAGTGCAGAGCCCCCCGCTGCCAGACACACACAGACACGCACGCACACGTGATTGTCATAGAAACACCAACCCTCATATCCTGAGCAAGATGAATGACTTCATTCCCTCCCACCCAAAGATAGTGGTGATAATGATGATCGTCATGAAAAGAGAAAGGAAACGGAGAGAGTTAGCCAGCCACTATGCTACACAGACACCCTCCCACGCAGGCTTTATCCCAGCATGCACCTGTCTGCGATGACGCACACTCCCCCCTCCTAATCCTGTTTTGCCTCTGTATCTTCCTACCTCACCACAACCTATACAGTCCTTTTCGTCTGCCATTCTTCCCTTACCCCTACAAAAAAGAGGGTTAAACATGGGGCGTCTTGTTGACCCTTCACTCTTTGCCCTTGGCTCACATAAACCACCCTTTGTACGAAGCAGGAGACTTTTGCTTTGTTTTTGTTTTTTCAAGTTCTCCCAATCAAAGGAGTGATGTGGCTGAAAGTGATCACGTCTGTTTTTCGCCCCTGCTTTTGGTACTAGTCAATATTCATTGCGGTAGCTTAGCACTGAGGCAAGCATCACTCTTCTTTATTGGTTCAGGATTGTGGGCTAGCTGAGCTGCAAGGTACAACGATCGTTACACAACTGAAGAGGCTGACAGCGATCCAATTAACCTGAAACAGCCTCTGTTGCTCGACCCCTTCCTCTCGCTAAGAAGCACGCCACGCGCTTACAAGCGCACACACTTGCACGCATTGGTGCTGACATCTCTGAAAGCTTCAGTTCTGGTGGAAACTTGCCCAGTCAAGAGTATTGTATAGACCCACGCTCCTGCACCCACTTGCCCTCTGCTTTCGTCCTCTTGCTAATTTGTCCTGGTCTAATTATACACGTTTGCATAGCCAGTTAGCTATAGACTATGTCTTCTGGTCTTCGTGTCCTCAAACCCATCAAGGGTTTCCCAACCCCCCTCACAGGTTCTCTGGTTCTAGTAGCCATTGCCCACCTGAGACCTTATATATCCCTCCCAGCTGCTTGAAATGAGATGTGTGTCAGTAAAGCATCTACTGTTAAATGTTGCCAAACTCCTCAGTTAATGGACCTCCTTTAAAAAAATCATTTTTAGTTTATAGTCGAGATCTATGCTGACGCACATATGAACACATTGAAGTTTTGTTTCATCCTATTTATATCCAAAGATTAGGGTAAGTTATCAAGGTTATGTTTTTTCACACAAGGATAAAACAATCACAGGGATCAGCAGCAGTATGGATGTTTGTGCAGGTGATTCTACCCATGTGTTCAGATAGGGTGGGCAGGGCGGTAGTTATTTTTGATGTTTCCGTCTCTGATGTCACATTTCCAATAAGTGTGATGGCTTTTCATACGGGAAAAACTAGCGATCTTCAAGAGTGCAAAATACGGAAAATGCGCAATTTGCGTGCCCAGCCTTATGTCAACCACAGCAAACTCGCAAACAATAAATTCAAACTCCTCCCCAGATCAAATGAAAACATCTCTCTCTTTTCCTTCTTTCTCTCCCCCTCTTTCTCCGTCTTTGTCTCCACCACCCCTCCGAGCAGGAAACTGGTATGTTCCAGAACGGATGCTGATGATACAATGTTGGACATACTGACTTCTCCGCCATGTTGGGCAGCGGAGCTTCATTGCTCACACACACACACACGTACAGATATAAAACGATTATCATCCATCATCACGCGCTTGTATTATCACAGAACACACAACACAAATCTTGAAGACTAAACTTTATTGCCCTTCAATTAGTGGAATAACATCTAATACCTTTGATCGGGTGATATTTGCATGGATTCTGGAGGAAAAAATGTGATTGTTTTACAACACCCACCAAGACATTTTAAGTAAAATTTTTGTCATACAGGTATTTACAAGACATTTTTGTTTTTGCTAATCATAGGCTTACAGATGTCGGCTTCTAGCACATTTTGTTTTCGTGGGGGGTGTGCAGACATCCTAGATTTAATTTGAATTCACATTGGCGCCCTGGGTTTATATCCATCAATCATCAACCCCCCCCCAATAGATATACAGCTTTTCGGTGCTAACCTTCTGTATTTTAAACCTACCTATTCCAGTCACGTTTACCTGGTCGGTGCTTTCAGGCTGATACGGCTACAGTTAATGGCGTCTCTGTGTTTACGAATCTGAATTTAATCGCCATCACTGCTGTATTTTCAATGGTGTGCTCAAAAATGACAGTGGGTGAGTCTATTCTTGATATACCTCCCCCACCTTGCGTTCGAGGCTCTGTCGCGTCACATCGACCGTGGGGCTGGCTCACTGAACTCTGACCTGTGAACTCTGACCTCTGTGGTACTCTTACAGGGAACATGAAGCAGCTGCTGGCGTGGATTCGAGGGAACATGCTGAAGGAGCGCCCAGAGCTCTTTATGCAGGGCGACACTGTGTAAGTACACACACTTCGCAGATGCACAGTAAATACGTTACCGATGCAGGATGATGCTCAGACAAATATACACGCGCGCTGTAGACACACACTCGTCATAAATGCAGTGCTACGTGTTCGCTGCAGATTTGCCGTGAGGTCAATCACACCACATTCCCTTTTGTGATAAAATGCTTCACTTTTTTGAATGCATCAGGAATAAGAAATTATACCTTGCTTCCTCAGCCTTGAGTGGATTTTTATTTTTTGAAATTGTGATATAACAGGTTTTATAGAGAGAATCATCGTAAATGACCTTTATTGCCGTTATCAGCATGGACGTCTACCTGAAAATACCTCTGATACACAGTGTAGTCTTCAATGGCGTATAAACCTCACCGTTGACTATTTAGCCGTGAGGGGCAACCCCTTCACCTACATTAGCACCTCGTACTTCAAATATAAAATAAAATATAAAAAATTAAAATTCCTTATGATTATTAAAATATTTTCTTTTTTCATAATCTGAGTAGGCAGGTATTAATGGTTGGAAACAAAGCAAAATCCAAAGTGATATATTGTGTTATTTTATATAATGCTGTATTGTGTTATTGATTTCTGCAATTATAAATATTTTACTAATCTTTGTGAGAGGATTTTCTATGCATAGTCTTCATTGTGTTTCATCTTGCATGTGTATGTTTGTACGAGAGAAGCTCTTTCAATTAATGAACTGCGGATGCAAGGGTCCTAGAAAACCGCAGCACTGGCGATATTCATTGTGTACATACAGGCTGCGTATTATTATTATCAGAGAGCTGCTTTACTGTCATGTTTTAGTGTAGCTCACATCACTTACATGAGCTCTTCTTTTTGACACACAGTAGACCTGGGATTCTCGTATTGATTAACGACGCAGACTGGGAACTAATGGTAAGACGGTGTGTGTATGTTTGTGCGTGCGTGTGTGTACAGTTCCTCAGTCACTCCTTCCACTCTCTGTTTTAATGACATGCTCATTTTAGGTCCAGTGTCAGCTTCTCTTCATTCATCTAATGCACATAAAGGTTGTGCTGGGTTGTTCTTTCAGGAAAACATGTATTGGCATCAGACCGTAATTTAAAGTAACACAATCAATTGAAAAAAGTCAATGTCTCAACAACTGTCAATGACTAAAACCTGCAAATCAAGTGTTGATTTAAAGCTGCAACTCTTTCTAATGAATTCTACAATAATTCTAAATTAGAATTCTAAATTCTAATGAATTTACAATAAATATGTACTTTTTTCTGGGTATATATTAGGTCTTCAGTGTAGACATTTTTTAAGATGATATTTATGAGCCAAATGTTTTTTTTTTTTCTTGCATGTGCATCCATATCCCTTGCAGGGTGAACTGGAATACCATCTTCAGGACCAGGATAACGTTGTCTTTATCTCTACTCTTCATGGAGGCTAACTGACTCTAAAATGAATGCCACACCCATACAGAAGCCCCTCCACCCTTCAAAAGGTCAAATATCAGATGATCCATCAACAACGCCAAGGCCGATTTCAATCCCAGCCCGTGGGCTTTCCGACCAATCCGGTGCAAAGACTTTATTTTGGTTTTAATTCCAATAAAACGTAACATCACCGGGAATCTGGCTGCTGAGGGATATTCACTGTCCCGTACCTTACAGGAGCGTGGCGGGGTTACGATGGGGAGCAAGGGCTCATTAGGAAGGTCACTCTGTCTAGCCAGTGTCCAGATGGATTCTCTGGAGACATGATGGACCGCTTGCCCCATGTCAAATGGCTCCGTTATAATTTTCATTCATTTTCTGTTTGATGCCTTTACAGCTGTCAATTGTATGTTTTCTATGTAAGTCTATATTTCTTATTTTTTATCTGAATTAATAAATATTGTGTAAATTTTGCCACAATATTGTTTTCTTTGCACTAATTTGATTTTAAATTTAGTGCAATGAAGTATTTGAATAAAGATATTTATGCTGTCCAGTATACATTAATGTTTTATATTTGTCATAAGCTTAGAAGGTTGATTATTTGATATTAAATATTTATATGAGGGCAAGAGGTTTTATTACATTCCTACACTTCTTATAGACTGCTGTAGAATACCTAATAGTAGTCCTAATTCCACCTCTAAATTTTATTTATTAATTTTGAGACAACCTATTCTTTTAGCATAACATCGTACGGATAAAATGGCTCTTCTCTAGTCAAATGAGGTATTATCTTTTAAGTTTGATTTACGTATACTTCCTTTATATAGAATATTCATTAGAATAAACTATAGGATGATGGCGGGAGGTCGAGCACAAATCTCTTTTGGCTGAAGACTCGATTTGCAACGGAAACCCGTATGATAATAGTAACACTATAATACAGATGCTAATGATGTCGAGGGAGAAATGCGTGATGTCAGTGCTGGAGTGTGTGTGTGTGTGGTGTGGGGTGAAAGGGGGAATACTGGGGTAAACATGCTTCTCCTGCAGTGTGACCTGTTGGGAGGCCACGAGCCAATTTCTCTTTTATTAAAGACACTTCCTACAGAGATTTAAAAGTTGGCTTATAGGCCATGTGATCCACACTTTTTCGCTTATTTTTCAATACGTTATTTATAATGATGATTAGACCTACAAATGTTATGTGCTTATAGGCCTACTTTTCATGTGTTTGTTTTGTTTTTTAGCATAAACGGACAAAATATTATATTACTAAATATAGCCTATATAGAATGTATATTTTTGTCCTCATTCTAGTAGGCCTAATTAGTTTAAAAAATTGGTCTATTAGCCTACATTTTAAGAGCTACATTCTTAAAATTTTTAGTCTAAATAATTTTTATAACCTGGTGCGAAGTGAACATAAGATGCAAGAGATTTAACGTATATTTTATACTTAGCTCTATTAATTGCACACTATCTATCGTGGTATCTTGAGGCTGTTTTACTATTTCACCGTCGTTTTTTAAAATTTATTTATTTATTTATTATTATTTTCATTCCAGAATGGATTTAACCCACTTGATTAAGCACCCTTTATTGTTATGGTTTTAACGATACAACTATTAATTAATTTCCAAAAGTAGTACTAGGCCTACATCAAACACAAGCTATACGAATATGTAACTTTATGTAGAAATTACAATGTAGATCTTATAACAACGTCAAAGTAACAATTTGAATTACGTAGCTTAATAAATTAATGGCTTAAACTATTGTTAGACGACGTGATTAAATAACACCGATTTTACAAAATGGAGCACGGTAAGCCATTTTCCTCTATTGAAAAAAGAAAAAAAAAACTCAATAAACTAGTGTTAAATATCGTAGCCAAAAGCATAAAATATATTTATACAGGCCATTTGAAAATGAACATAACGCAGAAATGGTAATTTAGGCCTATACATTCTGAATTATGGCTTGTTATTCTGTCGGACTAGGCTATGTAGGCTAGCAACATTTTAGCCTTTAAAAAAACCACAAAAAAAAAAACAATTAATATTAGTTTATTTTCACACATTCAAAATCGTGATTTCTCGATCATTTAAACTATAATGATGGTGTCTCGTATTTATACCAAATAAACTATTTGTGTCTTGACACTTTTGTATGTTCAGACCTGAAACTAAATGCTAGCTACAAAGTAAACAGCCTACTGAATGTTTACTACCTCTCTCTTGAATCACCAGTCCATCAGAATATGATTGTATTAATACATTAATTAGCATTCAGCCATCATTTTTGGAGGCCCGTGCTTCCATCGTAGCTGGTTTAGTCAACGGTTGCACGTCGATAACCGTTAGAAGTGCGCCATCGGCAGGCAAGGCAATAGCATTTTTCAAAAACGTCTCAACACAACAGCGACAGAAAAGAAAAAAAAAACACCACCGACATTTCTTAAGACATGTAGGCTATAGCCAAACCATAGCCCTATTCTGATCTATTTTATTTAGAATTTATTAGCAGTCAAACTGAAATCATTTTGAAATCAGCGAAGGGGAAAATTGGCTACTTTGATTTAGCAGATTATGTAACTTTTTATGAATTAATTTCTCTCTAAACAGTCAAGATAGGCCTCCCCCGCATAACCCTTCAAGGGTGGCCTCAATCATTAGGTTTAAAATCGTTAAATAGTTATAGTAAATCCGTGTACCAAAACGTTTGTCTGGCTTGTATCCCAACAGTCGTCAATGTGATTAAACTTCTGCTGTTAATAAATTACGCTGATATTATTCAAGGCTTGCCTAATTCAACGAACTTGTGGGGCCCAGCAGGCCCTGCATTTAACTTTAATCACAATTAAAGACAGATTAAGTTTATGGTCAAACAAAAGAGTAAATTGAAATGAGTGGAAGTGCACATGTGTTTCGAATGAAATTTAAAGCATTTCTTTTGGTTTCTCAACCACACATGGTGCAGGTGCAAAGGTTTAATTCGCCCTCAAGTCGGTGCTTCCGAATCAAACTAAATCCCGTTGGGGCGTTGCACATTTTGGTCTTCTGTTTTTCGTTTTCAAAAACGTCACTGAAACTACTTTGTAGTGTAATTAGCAGTTTATTGATTCAGCAAGTGGAACGTATAGTTACCAATACAATCAATCGACTGTCTGAAATGGAATATCAAATTAAGGCAAAACAACTATTTACCGACAGCTGCCCGCTGTTAAACTGCATTTAGCCAAATGATTAAAGAACATTCATTTTCAAATTAATTTTTTGTGTTAGTCCTGGAAAATCAGGCAGATGCCAACACACACACTTATTTTGCCTGACACTGTGTCTCATACAGGCCTAGTGTGCGTTGAAACACACAGACAAATTTACTGTAAAATACAACATTACATAAAGACAGTTGCCAAACCAAAACATTATCTGGAGTGATGCAAGTATGAGGCCGAAAATGAATTCAGTAAATGGCGTTTTAGTTCAGTCCGTTTGATGGAAAAGTCCTTCACCATGCAGCTTTGGGCAAAAGATGGCAGTCTGCAGTGAATGAGAAACTCAAGCATGCTCACTGCATTTTCCCACCATGCTGTTATAATCAGCGTGACTTTTTATTCACTTACCATTCACAATGAGAAAAGTATAAATACTATCACGAACAAAACAAGTCTTACAATCAACGAATTTCGTTTGGGAAGTTGATTAAATATGCTATAACTTGAGCACCATTCAAATAACCACTGCTGTTCTACATACAGCCTTTTTCGTTTAAACGAAAATAAACAATATTAAATTTCCCATACGAATATGATCAAGGATGCGAAAGCATAAAACAAAAGTGTTTGGATAATTATTTTAATGTATTGCATTTTCTAAGGAACATTAATTCAAAGTTATGTGAATAAAGTAAAATAATCGTCCCTGTATCGTAATGAGCGTCTTACCTTTAGCGAAACTTTACGAAAATTAATATTTAGTGTAGCTACAATAGAATCAGACAGCAGGGCCTATATGTCCTCCAGAACGAAGATGTTGAATCTCCAGCAACAGATGTCCAGGCACAATTCTTGGATTTCAATTATATTTGACAAGAATTGCGTTTGGACAATCAATCTCTGGGACCATTTGAAAGGAATAATTTGGTCACAACACACATACAACAACAAAAAACTCCATGAAAATATATATTCCACGTGTAAACCAAAATACTATCTCTCATTGTGTCCCTGTGGCTGTTGGGCCTAGTAGATTTTCACACAAAATTTAATTCTAGTATAAGCCTGTTTAAAACACGTTCGTTCCGCATTTCCCATTCTTTGAATTAGCCTACCTCAAAAGGCAAAAGTAGTCTATATCGGGTTGTTTGTTGTAACGAAATAAACAGACAAACTGACGTTAGTTTATATCTCTGGTACGTACATTTTACCTCAGAATTAACGAACGATTTCTATTTCTGTTTTCTTAATTTAAAAAAAAAGTTGCAATTGGTCTTTCATCTCAGAAAAAAAAAATATAAAGTCGGGTTCTAACCTACAAACAACAAACTTTAATTTAATCCACAGTAAAATTGTAAACTTCGAACGCATTCTATCTTCCTTTTAGAAAACATATCCTTTAAGAGGGTTAAAAGTTTGACGCTCTTTCAGTGCGCTTTAAAAAAATAAATAAAATGTAGCCTATAAATCACACCAAATGCAAAACCTCAGATCACCGCATAAGAACAAGAAACACTTTTGGGGAAACAAAAAAAAAAAAAAAAAATGAAATAAAATCAGCTAAGGAGCTGTTTTGTAAAGTCCTTGTAGCAGCTCTTCGCCATTTCTGCACCTGTAAGGGCGCACATCTTTGTAGTTCCACCTCTCGACATCAAGCAATATCATCATCTGATACTGCCAAAGACCGAAAAAACTATCAAAAACCATTTCCAGTCGAGCCATTTCGATACTTGTGCTGCCCGTAGTGTGATGATGTTCTAGAAAAGCCTCTTCTTATAACGCAATGGTGATGAAAACGCGAGGAAGCCTCTGTCCTGTGCGCGCGAGCGCTGTATCCTCACTAACGCAAGCGGAGAAAATGGTCAAATGCAGGAAGGAGGGATGCGTTGGGTCGCTCGAAGAGTCCGCACGCCCTCAGCAATGCCTTGATGGGACGGTTCTTATGGAATGGCACAGACTATCACGTTCCTATGAAGGCTTTTCTCAGGCTCTCGTAACAATACCGGTGTTGCCACGACGAACGGCGAGAGGGAGTGGGGATGATCTTCGCTTGGTACTGAATTTGAATAACACCATGGGGTGATAAATGTCCATTGTGCTGTAGAAGTAATGAATCTCCACTGTCTTCTATTGCACACAAGCCAGCAGCTGCGAGCGAGGGACCAGCAGCCTCTTAAAGACACAACAGCCCCATTTTCTCCCCAACAGTGATCACAATCCATACACTGTTTATTCTGTTTACACACACTGCATGACGTTTGTTTTCTGGACACCTTTATGGGTGAGGAAAGCTAGTACAACGCTGTAACCAGGCACTTACGTAAAATACGTGACCACTTGATCATTTTAAAACAATAGGTCTAAATGTCTTAGGCTACATAAAAACGAGAAAATAATAATAGCCTAATAATAATAATAATATTGTTGTTGTTATTATTATTTTTATAATACATTAGTTTGGAGACATTTATTTTTTATTTTTTTGCAAAGAAAGAGGCAAAGAAAGAGTTTGCCGAACTAAGAGAAAACTAATATGTATAGCCTATCGTAAAAATGCATGGTTTTAGTAGGCCTGTTGTCAATTATTGTACATTTTAATTGAGCAAAAACACGATTTTTCTTGCCACAACCAAGAATTATAAATATATCCACGTAGCTACTAAATATAAGCTATAAATACATATAATATGCCTATAGCCAAGCTACTTGAGAGGTGAAATAACTGCATATTTTTGGTGACAAAAATTGGCATTTTTTAATCCAAGTTTGTTTGCTTGTTGCCTATATCTGTTAATAAACCACCATCCACCATAGGCCTAATGGTTTTTATGGTATTTGCAACAGTCTAAATGCATAATAATTTATCTACAGGACTAACATGTTACATAGCATAGTTACATTTACTTAGAGACCAACTCCCTAAACGTTCTCTTATGACAATAGATATAAACCTATTTTAGTACACTGCTTTACCTCAGACAGCGCGAGAACACTTCGCTTTACTGTTCTAGTGTAATGTGGATTTGATAAGCAGGTGTTTCTGGCGAGGTAGGCCTACCTAAAAGAAACATTGAATGTTATTTACTACTTCTACCACTCAACCTACAATAATAAGCCTTAAAATTTTAGCAAAGTACTGAGTTAAAATATACAAAACACTCTAGAGAGCGCTCAACCCGTCAGCGTGACAAGCGCGAGCTGAAGGATCCCCTCGCTGTCTTTTTCTCCTAATAAATCATGGCCTAACTCCCGCCTCCTGGGCACTGCTCCTCCCTCTTAAAGTGAAACTATTTTATCCTTTCATCTGTCTCTCTGAAGTAAGCGAGTTAACCTCCTCTTCAGTTCCGCGGGGTGTCTTGCCCGCGTGCAATCCATTGCTCATTTGGCGCTAAAAGAGTCTTTCCTGCTGCCGCCTTTTCACAGGCGCTTCACGAGCGTCAATCCTGCTGAGTGCCTATACTTGAGAGGGTTAACCGCTATCCACAGATATAATACTCATTTAATAGAAGCTTTAATGGAACCCCATTGGCATTTAGACGTAATTTATGGCTTTTGTGTAGTTTAAGTAAGATGTTTATACTTTTGATTACATTTGAAAGAGAAAGTCGGTGCTAGCTGACGCACTTATTATTAGCTGCTTGAGCGAATGTTAGAAGAAAAAAAAAGGTTAAATTGCGTTCTAATTAGAACCCTAGGGTTATTGACTCATTTTTAAAGAACGCTTTATGCGAAAAAAAAGTTCTATAGGCGTATATGGAAAAATGTCTTAAATGATTGCATTTTTTTTCTTGTGATAAAAAGTATGTTTACTAGCTGCTAAATCATAAAATGTAATTAAAATGAGAAATTAATGAAAACGAAATTAATTAGGCTACTTAAAACTCATCCATAAAATGATCCCAATGGGAACCCCTAAGGTTCTACACTCTAAAAAAAAAGAAAAAAAGAAGGTTTTTTAGAAACAGTTCTGTTTAGATTTGTATTGTCCTGAAGAACCCTTTATCTAAAATGGTTCTTTGTGTTAGAGTTTAGGGTTCTTTATTCCCGCCTTTTTGTTTTTCAAATTTGTAACTGTCAACTCCACCTCATTATTCATTTTCTAGAGCTCAGCCATTCAATTACATAGGCTGTCAACACACTCTCAATGGGTAATTTATTTATTTATTAAAATGTCTATAAATTTTAACTTTACATTTATTTATTGGTTTCCTAACAATAATGTATTTTTCTCTTTTTAGTTTTACAGAACATGTAAGTGTGAGCAGCTCTGTTCAAGGATACTAACTCTAAATTCAATTGTGTATTTCAGTTGCTATCATGTACCATAACCTCATCATCTGCAGAGAGAAACTGCCACTCACACACATAATGATGGAAATAAAGACATCATAGTGGATTGTGAAGATATTTCACTGGAACTTGTTTTTTTATCTATTTCATGTTCAATGTCAACTGTTAGCCTATTTATTAATGTATTCCCATACACAAAAGAAATATATTTGAAATATATTTTCAGAATATATTTTGGAATATATGCAAATATTTGAAATTGGCCCAATAAATATATTTCATACTTATATTTCATATATTTTTGTTATATTTCAGAATATATTTCAATGTATTTGGAATATATGCCACATATATTTTTGACACTTTTGGGGACCCATACAGAAAAAAATACATTGAAATATATTCTGAAATATAACAAAAATATATGAAATATAAGTATGAAATATATATTTTTTGGGCCAATTTCAAATATTTGCATATATTCCAAAATTTATCCTGAAAATATATATCAAATATATTTCTTTTGTGTACTTTTTTTTGTGTAATTAGGTAGGCTACTTTTATTTTATTTTTTTATTGACATGGCAAATTGTAGAAAAAAATTACAGTGCTCTAACAACAGTTATTAGCTGAATTCACTGTAATTTTTTTTATATATATATATATTATTATTATATTATTATTATTATTATTATTATTATTATTATTATTATGTAAAACCCAAATAGAGGCAACAAGATATAAGACCAGGCAGATATAGGAGAAAAGAAATCTTAATAAATAATATACAAAAACAATATTAATAATTTGAAGATACTAATATACGAATGAATATAAACTAGAACCTTATTAAAAGGGTTCTATTTAGCACCAAAAAGGGTTCTGCTACAAGCTTGTTAAAGCTGAAGAACCCTAATTTGGTTAAGATTAAGTGTATAAGTATGATTTACCACAGAACCCTTTATGGTTCTATATAGAACCTGTTTTATAGAGTTTAGGGGTTATTTTTGAAAGTCAGTTTATACAAGGCTTAACTATACAAAATAAAAGCTGTTTAACATTTACAGTTCAGATCATTCCATAAATGACAACTTTGTGTGATGACATGAAAACAATATGCAGAAATGTAATTGATTGTAGATAACTGGATAATTGTTGTATAGTTAATAAAATGCAAAAAAAATAGAATGTCAGTGTAGTTTATTTTTTAACCCAACTGCTATGTATAGCCTATCTATATATATTAGACATTGGAATAGAATTCACTAAAAACATACGTTTTTGAAAAAAAAAAAAAGTACTGGTTTTACACCAGTAAGTTGTTGCGTTCTATAGGCTCTGCAGTAAAAAACCATATGGTCAATAGGTTATGACAACATGTGTTTTACATTACTTTAACTTTTAATATAAAGTTATACAAGATTAAACAATTTTTTAAAAAGTCATTTTAATGTCATTTAAGTTTAAATGACTTAAACATCCAAGTTGATTGTACTTAAAAATTTAAGGCAGCAACCTTTTTTTTAACAGTGAGCTTATTTGCATTGTTGTACTCAACAAATTTGAAACTCAGATGCAACAAACCTCTAGCAGGGAGAAAAGTACACAAAACTCAAGTTGCCCAGTGGGCCAGCTGGGCAGGATATTGTCAAGTCATGCACATCAGGACAGTGGGAAACATTGATTTGTTTTGGCACTGTGCTTTCCCTATTCACAGATAAATGTTTAACCCAGAAGCTGAAAGGAGCAGTGGGGGAGAGGAGTCCAGATCCACGGGATAGGCAATGAAACTACCCCTCTGAGGAAAGGAGGAGGACGGGGAACAATGGACCAGGGAGAATTCTGAAATAAGCCTGACCAGATGAAAACATCTCAAGCGCGTTATATACGCTCAATGTATACGGATCAATGTACACCTCTGACCATCTGTGGAAAGATGCTTAGAGGATTGTGAGCTACAGAAAATGTAACCGCTTTCTTTATGTATCGACTGTAAATTACCATAAAGGACCATTTGTTCGCTTTCATTCTGTTATTGACATTTTTCACTTGTGTTCATTTATTGAAGGCCTAATTCAGCCAGCATTACACAACAAAATTAACTATAACTGTAAATCGCACCTAATGTGACTGTGTCTGATGATGAAATGCTTTGTGTTTCTCTTTTGTGCTGGGAATTATGATGATTGCTGTACATTGCAGATTTGGTATTTGTGTGTGCCAATGTGTTTTATCTGGGTGACTGAAATTGAAGTTGTCACATTTAAGTTATGTGTGTCTAAAAAGGCTCAATGTTGTTTCCAATAAAACAATATTCCTCACGCCGTTATTATCACAGTTTATATTTCATTGCTCGCCATTGGCTTTATTCCATCACAACTGCATTATAGATTTTCTTCACATAAGTGCAATCTATAAATAGTATAGAGTATCTGCCTGGGCTGGATATATTATAGAACAAAACGATGCGAACAACAGCCCCAAGATATCTCCTACATTGACCATCTTTATGGCATCTATGATTTCACGAGAAACATCAGTTCCTCGATATAGATTCACCGTAGTTTTTTTGTATTGTGAAAAGCTTCATTTTTACAATATCAGATTTGAAACACTGAGTGATGTTTTCACTGTTACATGAATAGTAGTTAATTGAAAATATGCTGTAATGTGCTATAATAGTAAATTAGCTAATATATGCTGTTGTCACTTTATGTCATTTACTTTATTAGTAGTGTTCGCTTTGGGAAGTGTCCTTATTACCATTGCTCACACTTTTACTGTACAACTTGTGTTACAGATATGAAAGAAAAAGGGATGCATCACATCAAATACTTTTCACAGTAATCAGACCTGTATTAAATCCCATAGGTTTACATTAAAACATGGACCTAATCCATATCTATATCACAGTCCCTATGTGGGATATTGAGTACATGCGTGTTAAATATTTGATGACATCATCAAAGATAATGGCATTATTAAGTGTGTGAATTAATTTCTGGCACTCCTCTGGTTTCCAGCATTCCGGACGCTTCTTGTTAACTTCCGGAACCCCATGATTACTTGGCAAACTGGGGAGGGAGGGAGGGAGGGGGGTGTGTATACAGTCTCTTGCTCTCCCTTTCTCACTTTCTCTTGCCCCCAAGCCCCCCCCCCCCCCCCCCCCCCCCCTCACTAAGAGGGAAAAAAAGCACAAATTCTTTGACTGTGGTTGGCTGGTTGCCAGGCAACACGGACAGTAAGTGAAGCAGCGGTGACTTAGGTTAAAGAGGCTACTGGGAAATTCATTCCTCGTTGTAGGTTTCATAGAGCCTCCGTGCTTAAAGTACACACATCCACTCCAACAGCACTCTCAACAAAGCCACCAACACAAAACACTACAATAACAACAGATTCTGGCTTTTCAACATGATTTCAGTTGTGCTCTAATCGGTTTGTGAGAGTTCGTAGTCATGCATTGTCCTTTCACAGAAGTCAAGAAGATATAGTGCAAATAAAACTTCACAGGAGCCTTCGCAAGAGTGCTTTAATTTTGAAATGAACACCGCTGGATAGTTCGTTTAAAGGAGCTGACTGCAACTCTTGCAAAAGGACTTAATTAGGCCATAATGCCATTTGCCAGCTGTTAAATCATAGAGAAAGTAATAAAGCAATAGAGAATATGGCACTGTTTGTGTCATGAAACAGAAGGATTCACACAGGTAAAGTAATCAACAGGTTTATTTGCAGAAGTATGTGATCGCAATGATGCGAGTAACTGATTAATATAGTGTTCAGGATGGATATCTGGATCAGTAATGGTCTTATCTGTTGCAGGTTCGGAAATGGAGATCCAGGCAGATGACTGAAGACAAAACGTTCTGGTAGGTATCGTGCAGGTAAGGAGTCAGGTAAGTGTTCTTCGAGGGAACGACGAGACCAGACAATGGTGAACAGTGGGAAGAGTTATATAGTGCTGGGTGATGATCAGTGAAGATTGGTGACGGTGCTGTTGATGTTGTTGACTGTGATAGTTTGGAGTACACTGTAAAAAAATTAAACCGTGATTTTTACGGTAAAAAAACGGCAGCTGTGGTTGCCAGTACTTTACCGTCAAAAATATGGTAGCAATGTTATTGGTTTTACAGACTTAACTTAAAATTTACAGTAATAAACCGTAATTCATTATCTGATATTATGTTTCTAGTACTAATATCTGTTTTGTACCATTGTAATACACTGATAACCAACAATCACAGCAGTGATGAGAGTCACATGATCAATCAAAGCTCATCACAAGCAGCTCTTCCACTGGAATTGTAATACTTATATAATAGAAGCTGCACAGTGTCATTCACACAAACATTAAACACCATCATGGTAACACACATGAAATTTAAAAAATGCAATAAACATTCATTTAACAGCATTAAATGTAACATAAAACCCTAATGTACATAACTGATTAGAACAAACTAAGAAAACTATGAAGAAACAGTTATTTTAACAAAAATAGATCAAATGTAAAGTGTCTCTCAGGGAATTGTGGGAATGTCAATTTACGGTTTTTCACTGTAAATTATACAATGAGTTGTTCTTTTTCACTTTCAAAAACTGAAAGTAAATTTAACGGTATTTTACAGTAAAATTACATTAAATGTACCATTATATCTATCACAGTTATTTACCGTATATAGTACGGAGACTTTCTGTTAACCAATTAACAGTTTTTCACTGTAGCATTTTTACAGTCTTTTACCGTTAAAATCACAAAAACTTTTACAGTGTACTCAGGTGCACTTGGTCTCACCATTAGGCAAATTGCACTAGTCTGTGCATATGTTGTCCACAGAAGCCAAGAAAACCTTTCTGTAGTTACTGATAGACGTTACAGGAACAAAAGTATAATGAATCACTCACACTTATGCTGTTCAAAACCTTTCATTCTTGTGAGCAACAAAAAACGATGTTTTGAAGGATGTTCATGCTGCTCTGTTCCTGAAAGCAGACAGTGACTGTCACACTCCACAAAAATGCACCATAAAACAGAAGTTAACCCAACCATGAAAAGTATGGATTTGGAGCAATATGAATTTGACAGACTTCATCCTTGAGTGAACTATCCCTTGAAGTTGTTCTTCATTGAAGTCTCTCTGCTGTAGATCTTAAGTCGTGATGAAACGGAAGTAGCGAGTCTAGCGAAAAAGAAGGTTCAGCTTTTGGCATTTTGATTAAACATAATGAGGTCAAAACCTATTTTAAAAATGAAACACAGGTGACATGCATTTACATAATGGATTCATTTTAATTTCTAATTTTAATTAAAAAAATATTTTAAAGCCAACTTTAAAATCTCAGTTTCTCCAAAAAAAAAAAATCACAGTTATTCAAATACAGAACATTGTGTTACAATGTTAAATTTTTAGCAATGTTACTCTGGGGTGCATATAGTTTAAGGAGTTGTTTACACAACCCTGTTTTTGTTTACATGACAACAGCGTTTTGGGTGCCTAAAAAAAAACTTTTGAAAACTGGTTTCAAAGTGCAAGTTTTTGAAAACGGTCTCCAAAACCCAATCTCAGAAGAGGACAAGGTCTTGCACATGCGTATTATGTGTTCAGTCTATAGTGTTTCATCGCCATCTACAGGCCTGGCAGCAGAATACAACGCTTTCAGTCGTTTTCGTGGATCCGTGTGAACGGGGATCGTTTTGACAATGGTGTCTTCTGTACGCAGAAAACTCAAAGGAAAAACTTCTCCGTTTTAAGCATATCGTTGTCGTGTAATGTACCCTCAATCCCAAGGATGATGCGTGACAGATGATAATAGACTTTAACTAAGGCCCTGTTTACATGAGAACGCTTGCGGGTGAAAACGTAAAAATATTTTATCATATAGATGTGCCTTTCGTTTAGACGGCGATGGCGTTTTTGGGGCTTAAAACCGCAAAAAAGTGAAACCACCCTCCAGAGTGGAAATCTTAAAAACGCTCCACCGTCGCGTTTCCGTCTAAAGCAGTGGTTCTCAACCTCTCCTGCAGGGACCCCCTGACAGGCCATGTTTCTGTTTTAACCCTGAAATGGCACACCTGATTCAATTAATGAGTAGTTATTAGAGTAGGAAGAGTAGGAATTAGTCAATTAATCAATTAGTCAACTACTCATTAAGCCTTTAATTAACTGAATCAGGTGTGCCATTTCAGGGTTAAAACAGAAACATGGCCTGTCAGGGGGTCCCTGCAGGAGAGGTTGAGAACCACTGGTCTAAAGGGTAAAAACGTAAAAGTCTGCTAGACAGTGAAGGCACCGATCTGCTCACGGTGGCTCTCTCACATTGCCACCTAGCTGCCTGGAGTGCATACTACATCGAATTTCACACACTTTTGCGTCACCATATGCACGCAGATTTCCTCCCATAACGCTCGTCTAAACGCAGAATAAAAAGTGATAACGCAACGCCACTTTTGCGTTTTCTCTTCAGATCGTTTCCGTGTAAACATAGCCTAACACAAAGAGCAATTACACTACTCAAGATCCATAAACAGAGGAAAACTGACGGTTTAAATACACAGGGCTAAACAATGAACAAAACAGGGAACAGGTGAGGACTAACCAGAAACCATGACAACTAACAGTGAAAAAGAACACAGGCAAAACAGTGACAAGAGGGGCTGCCTCTTTTGCATAGTTTGTGCTTGCTGTTTAATAATCATTTGAAACTTTTAACTTCATACTGCAGTTCCAGTAGTAAGATGAAAAGATTTATCTTGAACTCTGTTTGTATAAAATTTTAATCAATTAAAAAAATTATACTTGTATTATATTACACTGTAGCCACATTGGACCAGTGGTTTGGAAAACGGATTAATGGATGATTCAGCTGCAGACGCCATCTTCTGGCGAGAGGTGAGAATTCTCTCGATGATCGACTCTCACAGTGCATTGTGGGTATTCTCTAGCTGTTGAGCGTACATTCGTCCTGTCCCAAATGGCACCCTAAGTTCACAGGCTCAGCGAAAGCGCTTTCGAGCACCCTTCTGAAACCTAAAATGACAAATAGGACACTCTACTGTCTCATGGACTTAACGGACACGTGCACGCGGCAGCCATTGTAAGTCCACAAGACCGTAAGTGGAAGTGTACCATTTGGGACAGGGATTGTACACTCGTTATTGCAATGCATTGTGGGATTTAGTGCACTCCATAACATCCACTTTTATGCTCAATGGCTAGAGAATACCCACAATGCACTGTGAGAGTTGCCCGTCGAATGAATTCCCAGTTCTCACCAGAAGATGGTGCCCTCAGCTGAATCATCCCATCCATCCATTTTCCAAACCACTGGTCCAATGTGGCTACAACGTAATATCATACAGGTATATGTTTTTTTAATTGATTATTAATTTGTTTAATTAAGGTTTATACATACTAGTTTCCATGTCAGAGTTCAAGATAAATCTTTTCATCTTACTACTGGAGCTGCCAGTTTTCCGAGCACCCCCTTTGCCTTGGCCTTTTGCCAAGGCCGCACTGAAGCGAGCTCTGCAGCAGACTTCTTCCCGACAGTCAAAGCGGTATTACATCATGAAAGTAGGAAGAGCTATTTGGGACAGGGCCACTATGGTTTCAAAAACCACTACAAATGGTTGTCCCTTCAAATTGTGCCCTATTTAAAGGTATAGGGGGCAATTTCGAACACAGCCCATGACTAGAAACTAAACAAGACACTAAAACTTAACATGACCACGACAGTTACGAGAAGCACAAGAATTTGGTGTTAGTGACATCAAACCCTACTTAGAATATGCGTTTGCACATTTGAACATATGCAAATGTGAGATTTGGAACAGAAGTGAATTGTGACTAATATTCCTATAATTCTCACATAAAGCTATTAGGAAGTTTTGTGTTTGTGTAATACATAAAGTCATACAACTTTGAAACGACTTGATGGTGAATAAAGGATGACATGATTTTTTTATTTTTAGCTATACCTTTTAAAATAAAATTTCAATACTATTTAAAAAAAAATAAAATTAAATAAAATTAAAACACAAAAATATACATTTATTATTTACTTATATATTGGCCTTTGGCGCAGTATGGATGTTTATGTCACAATATTTGGTTAGAAGACACTTGATGACAATGACGTTTGAAGGATTTGACGTCTAAGATTGACTGTGAATAATGACTTAAATTTTACTGTTTCTCTTTTGTGTATATTTTACAGTAGCCTACATTTCATTGTATGAAAAGAACTGTGTAAAAAAAATGTCATATGGGTTTTTGAATGAGTAGAGGATGAGTAAATAATAACATATTAACATCTTAAAATTTTTCTTTTAAAAAATAATGACAATATAAAACAATTCAATGAAAGGGTCACTATTGGTCAAGGCCTTTTGTAAAATATCAAGCCCGGAGGCAGACCTGCGGTGTCCATCACCCAGTACATCACGTGTAATATCAGAATATTGTTAGGTGGGTCTCTATTCAGCAAAGTTTAACACTTCAATATGAAAAAAGCAGTGGTTTTCAGAAGTGTGTTAAGCAATGCGTCTGCTTAAAAAGGTGTCACTGAATCCCACTCTACTGATGGAACAAAATCACTACACTGCTATAGATTTACAGAGGCAATTTCGTCTAAGTGCTTTGGTCATCTCGCAGTATTGGCCAAATGGGAACATATGAGGTACCCAATGGTCTGATTACCCGTCAATTTATCTATACTATCAACACATCCCCAGTAGCTCTCCTTCCTTAAGATTTATTTTTTTGCAGAATCAGCCACAAAGACAGAAAATAATTGAAATGTATTGTACCTTCACAGTAGTGCTGGTGGTATTATTAGTCAGACTAACTTTTTTGAGCTTCAGAAAGTGGTGGGTATATTCAAAATAGCATACTACTATTCTTCACATATTTTTCCAGTAAAAAGCATGCACATTTTCTATAGAATACCCCTAGAATGCACTCAACTAGATTCTGGTAACTTTTAGGCTGTGTCCAAAATCACATACTCTATGAGTAGGTACTTTTTTGAGCAAGTAATTACATCGCAACCGCTAAAAAAAGTACATTCTATATAATAGGAAAGTGTGTCGTATGAATGTAATGCCATAATTGTCATATGACTTACAGTGTTACTTCACTGCCATTCACAAATCCACTCCTGTGGCCTCATGGGATAGTAAAGTGTCCAATGGATGCACACTTCAGAATCTCTCTTGAAGTAATGTACTTTTCACCTATAATTTTATGAATACTGTGAATTCAGACATACTGTACTACCCTTCACATACTGTTTTTCGCCTACTATACAGTAAGGAAGAATGTAATTTCGGATGCAGACAAATATTTCATTGTCTGAAGATGGTCTGAGCAAAACTTGGGCTGCATCCGAAATCGCATATATAGTAGGTGAAAAACAGTATGTGACAAAAAAAAGTATGTCCGAATTCACAGTGCTGGATGTACTGTAAGAACCGGATGACCTACTTCTTCCGGAGAGATTCTGAAGTGTGGATTCGATGGACACTTTACTATCCCATGAGGCCACGGGAGAGCATTTCTGAATGACAGTGAAGTGACGTCACTGACGCTGGTAGGTCACATGATAATGACAACATGGCGAATGTAGTACGTCCAGATTACATTCATACTACACACACTCATGCTATATGCCTATAGAACATACTTTTTTAGCGGTTGTGAAGTAATTAATTATTCAAAATAAGTACCTACTCATGAGAGTATATGCGATTTCAGACACAGCCTTGGTGAAGATTCGATAAACGGTCTAGGAGTTTGGAAAAGTTGTTTGTTTTTTTTCAAAAAAATCCAAAATTACGCTAATTTTTTCATGACGACACTGAAGTTTTGTTCACCTTGATCCATGGATTCCACTGAGATATAAGGCACTAAGACATAAAGACTTGCTTATAATTTCATTCAGAACAACCATAATTGTTTCCAAAACAATACACTACACACTTAATTACCAGCAAGATTTGTGCCAACATTTTGTGCCAAACTAATTGGGAACACTGCGTAAATGTGCCAGTGGCGACATTTCTGCGAAATGATAAAACAGATGAACATGAATCTGCCAACGTTTTATGATGTACGTTTTGCAGCAGTTTGGAAATGATATATCAGGTGAGTGACCCTAAAAAACACATTTGCTGAAGCAACCATGCCGTTTTAGCTGCCCTCTCCAAGTCTTTGAGCTCTTTTATTGTGACTCATGTTTCACGGGACTCATACCTGAATGCTCCGCTTTGCAAGTGCACTGCAGTACCAGGTGAGCTACAGAGCAAGTTTACTACATCAGAAAAGCTACACATATAAATGTAAATGTAAAAATGTATTAGTTTACAAATCATGCACTTGTGTTTTGAAGCCATCACATAGTATTGTACAAAGACTCGCAATAAACTGCAGTGAATCGTATGTTTTTGGAGTTTTGCAAAAATGTAGGTAGAAGCGCGTTTTTCCAATGGCATTAAACATACTAAGCAGTGTGCTTGTAGTCCATTGAGAACACAGCCGGTCTTTCTACAAACCAAGCCTCCCAAAAAAGCTTCAAACTAATTTGGCATTCAGTGTTGGACTGTCACTTCACGACTGCTGAGTAAGTCTGTGCGATTGAGCTGAGCGTGGGACCGTGAGTGACAGTTATTGAGCTGATGAGCCGTGAGACGTCTGTATGGGAACATGTTATTGATTATCGCAACGCTGGACGAACTTTGAGGCTTTCCCATAGTGTTGCAGCTGCCCTTTTAGGGATTTCGACTGACCCAGTGAAGAAAGAGTCTGCCGAGGTGCTGGGACCAGTGGACCCCCCTTTCACTTTGTATGCCACATGGCTTCGTATATCCATAGGCTCACGGCAGACCCCCCACTAGGCATAGGATAAAGTGGCTTAATCAAAGTTGTCCAGGGCAAAATGGCCCCCTCCTTCTCTGAATAAACGTTTGAGCCCGGGCTAGTTGTCTTGTGTGCCCTCGACCCCCCACCACACCCTGCTGCCCTGCTCCTCAGACCTTTGACCCAGCAGTGAAAAGTTAGTCGGGATGTTGGTGAACTCTCTCAGGGTTGGCTGTGCTGGAGGTGCTGGGAAAGTGCCCTCCGAGGGCCAGGGGTTGGAGGGGTAGGCGTGGGTACCGTGAAACGACACTCCCTTTGACCCGAGTCTCCGGACCAAGCCCGAGCACGCCGCTAATTTAATTGTTACAGGCAATGCGGCTGGCCAATGATAGAAGGGCCACTCGAAATCAGTTTGGCTGGATGTCAGCCGTTAGTCCGTTTACTCTCTCTCAGCACCTCCATCTCTTTGTTCTCTGCAGGCTGTTTTCTTTTCTGATTACACCCTCCAAGGTTCTGCTCTTCTGCGGCATCTGGTCATTGAGCTTCTCTTTCACTTGATCTCTCTGTAAGGAGCATCTCAGCATTCATAAAGACAAGGACTCAATAGTGTGGATGGCCACTGATCAATTTCGCATTCCTTTGTAGATGAACAACCAGTAAAAGATTGAATCAATATGGAGTTTTTTTTTTAAAAGTGATTTGGTTAAAGTATACCATCCATCCATCCATCCATCCATCCATCCATCCATCCGTCTGTCTGCCTGTCTGTCTATCTATCTGTATGTCTGTCTGTCTGTCTGTCTGTCTGTCTGTCTGTCTATCTATCTATCTATCTATCTATCTATCTATCTATCTATCTATCTATCTATCTATCTATCTATCTATCTATCTATCTATACATAATACTGAAAAAATAGCTCTTCTAATGTCAAACCGATGGAGACACGTCATTAAAATTCCCTTTGGTTAATTTGTGAAACAAGCTCAACACATCCCTCTTGTGGTTGTTCACTGTAGGAAAACGTTTGATGAAAGAAGCAGCTAGAACTTTGTGGTTGTTTTGTAAAATAAAACCTTTTACATCTAAACACTTAAATATTTTTTTGTTTGACATTTGCTAATGTTCGAGATTCGATTTAGGTAACCAGACCTTCGTTGCTTTCTGATGACGCCGTGGTTTTAGTTTCTGACACTTTTTTAAGACAGTTTTTTTGTTTTTGTTTTAATCAATTTCGTCGTTTCTTTCAGTCAGTGTGTGACAAAGGAAAAAAAAAAAGTTTAAAGAATTTAGTAGTTTTGTGCTCTTGGAATTTTGACTAAACATGACAAAATATCACATTCATCTATCTCTATTAATGTCTGATTTAGTTTAATAGTAAAAAAAAATTGTCTAATCGCTAAATTTGCAGTGGTTAAGACTCTTTGGTGGCGAAAAAGAAAATCACTATAAGCTCCGACAAAATCCTCAAACGCCGACATTCTACCCTAAAACCTTTAAGCTAGCGAAACAATGTAGCGAAACGTCAACTCAACATTTAACATTCTAAAATGTAACAGTTGAGGTTTAGAACATCCGTCGAACATTCTAATAGTGAATGTAAACGTTACACTGAACATATAATGTAACAATTCGGAGGAAAAAAAATCCTCACACGGAAGTTGTAACTCAAACACAGCTAACAGAACACGTTGGCTCCTTCAGGGGGGAACTGAGAACTGAGGGGGAGTGAGAAGTTTAGGGAAGAGCCCTCTTTCCTTCAGCTGCTGACGCGGATGGGACTGTTTGTGCAACGACGCAGCGGCCCATCGAAAATCCAACAATGTTATCTGGGATTATAACTGTTTGGACCATTCTTGCGGTAGCACAATGTTACTTTTCCGAGGAAAATTATACCGACGAGTCAAAGATGCAGCCGCCCACGGTCGTTATAGTTGTAATCGCACGGAACGCCGCTCATTCTTTACCATATTACCTCGGAGCTCTCGAGAGATTAAACTATCCTAAAGAGCGCATCTCTATCTGGTAGGTGACTCTTCCCTGCAGTTTAACATGGCTGATTATCTTTTTACTATTTGTAGATGTCAAAAGGCCAATCTTATTTGCATTTCATCACCTCCTCCCCTTGATTTTTGCAGAGTGTCCCCCAAAAGTAGACCTCCTTCCCCCTAACTAATAACGTTCAGGATGAGTTCGTTTATTCACTTTAATACATTTATTATATTTCTAGCACATACTATTTTATTTTTATTTTTTTAGAAAATATATACTAGTATACATTTACTATACTAAATATATATACTACTATACATTTAGTGCGATTTAACGTTCAAAATAGCTTTAAGTCGTTTATTTTCTGACTTAAATAAACAAGTCAGATGCTACATCACAAATAGGATAATCTGTTATTACATGTTAGCTCATAGTTAATTTGTATTACTCAGTAGTATATGGGTCGATGACACATAAGAGTGTCCTAGATAAAGAAATGGAAAAATCTTTTTAAAATGTAGTTTAAAACACATTGGCCAGGTACATGTTGGTTTCATAGAGTTTTGAAAAAGTTTTATGCCATATCCAACTAAAGTTTAAATTTAATTACTCTAAAAATGTCATGTGGTGTAACTACCTAGTAAAAAGTAATACCATAATTTCCTTTAACCTTGAATACATAAATGTACACATCTTAAAGGTTAAGTTCAACCCCAAAAATGAAAATGATCCCATAATTTACTCACCCTCAAGCCAATCTTCTTTCAGCCAAACACAATCAGAGTTATCCTGGCTCTTCCAAGCTTTATAATGGGAGTGAATGGTAGATTTTGAAGCCCAAAAAGTGCATCCGTCCATCATAAAAGTAATCCATACGGCTGCAGGGTGTTCTGAAGCGAAGCGATGTGTTTTTGTAAGAAAAATATCAATTTTTATTACTTTATAAACTATAATCAAGTCATATACACCTAGGATGGCCTGAGGGTGAGTAAATGATGGGATTATTATCATTTTTGGGTGAACTAAACCTTTAATTATTATTATTTTTTAAAGATAAAAACATAAAGTATATATTAATTCATAAATATCATTACATTTTTGGCGGTAGTTGCACCACATGACATTCTACAACCTGATGTAACTTTTCCTTATCATAAAAATGGCAAATTATCCATATATTAAGAGACTTGTTGACCTTAGCATGCAGTCATGAAGGTGATCAGGGGTCCTCGCTATGATATCACTTCCTGTCTTATGTTGTTTATGTTTCTGCATGTTAGATGCACCACATGACTTTAATTGAATGACACCAATGTCTCTATGTTTTTTGTTTCCTGTAGGGCAGCAACAGACCACAACACTGACAACACAACAGCAATCCTGCGAGAATGGCTCACCGTCATGCAAACACAATATCACTATGTGGAGTGGAGACCTTTAGATAAACCCACGTGAGACGATCATAACACATCATGCACGATTGGCAGATTTACTGTCCTGATTAAATCACAGCTCTAAAATGCGTTGGGATGTTTGTAAGTTTAGGCACCACCAGTGAAGTTTGATTCGACTGCTTGTTTTATCTGCACAGGTCCTATGCGGGTGAGCTGGGGCCCAAGCACTGGACTAACGGCCGCTATGAGTATGTTATGAAGCTCAAACAGGCAGCGCTGAACTTTGCCAAGAAACGCTGGGCTGACTACATTCTGGTATGACCCAGTTAAAGCATATACACCCCATTTTGGATCATTCACACCCAAATATCTATAATAAGAATATATACAGTATATATTAAAAAAAAGGTCCAAATTCTCAAAGGTTCATGGAGGTTCAGTTCTTACTGGGTCACAATAGAAATTGTGCTGGAATTTACTAGAATCATTTTTGCGAATATCTTGTTTGTTTGTTTTATTTATAAAGCACTATTACTGTAAAACAACAGGACGTTGACTGACGTGCTGTACAATCATACGTCAAATAAAATGATCAACAATAACACCATAACATGACACACACAATCAACACTAGACAGATACAAATACATCAAATATATTTGAGCCCCTTTCTAAGTTAACCAGTCGGATCAAACGCTAATGAGAGTAGGTGTCATTTTAAGTGTCGCTTCAAACAACCTAATGAAGATTTGGAGCTGGTCTTTTTTAGTCTGGTCATAGAAACTAAGTCTTCTGACTGGTTGACCTTAGCGTACTAGGTAGTTTATGCACTTGAAGAAGGTACACTAAATATGGAGGCGCCCGTTTGTGTAATGCTTTATTTACAAGGGTCTATAATTTGAAATAAATTCTAAATTGGATTGGCAACCAATGTCTAGTTAGGCTAATTACATGCTGTTTTCATGAGTACCTTTCAAAAGTTTGGCAGCAGCGTTTTGCACCTATTGTAGATGATAACACCCACATACAGTAAATTACAGTAATTTCAGAAATAAAAGCATTTTTTTTTTTTCAAAATTACTAGAAGACTGGAATGGTTTAACCTTTGCTATTGATCTCAAATAGAAAACAAAACAAAACAGGATTTAACCACAGAATTAATCTGTTTTATCAAATTTCAGAGAATTATCAAACTGTACACCAAGATTCTTTACCACCAATTTACAGAAGTGGGCCAATATGCCCAGATCGGAAAAAGTTTGGGTGTACGGAGCTCCAAACCATCCATGATTTAATTTGATGTAAACAAATTCCATAGTTAAAGGTAGCATATATAATGAAAACAGGAATGGGCCAAGAATAGATCCTTGGGGAACCCCACTATACAATGGAAAAGATGTTGACCAAAATTATCATAAAAAGACCTGTTAGAGAGGAAGGACTTAAACCATTCAAGTGCCATGCCCAAATTCCCACCATATTTTTTAGGCAAGGATATAGGAATCAATGGTGTCAAACGCTGCACTGAGGTCTAATAACACTAAAATCACTGAACTACTACTGTGATATGCTTTAAACCCCAATTGAAAATGTTCAAATATATCATTTTATAATATCAGGACTATTAATGGCATTCTTTGTGTTTATTTCCTCATCTGCAGTATTCAGACACAGACAACATCCTGACCAACCCGGACACCCTGCACCTCCTGATGGCAGAGAATAAGTCTGTTATTGCCCCCATGCTGGACTCACAGTCGGCATACTCCAACTACTGGTGTGGCATCACGCCACAGGTACAGAACCATGAGTTTCCAGCTTGGAAGTGTGTATTAGTGTGTTTACATGTGTATGTTCTTAAAACGCAATGAGGGATAGCTAACATTTCATCTTGCTATACGCCACATCAAAAAAGTGGCTATATCAGCTTCCACTATTGCTGTATAATATTAAGAGCATTGGTATTTTCTAAATTTATAGACTACTTTTGATTTAAATTAGTTAAAGGGTAACTCGCCAAATTGCAACCTACGCTATTTTTGTTAATCCACCTGAGTCAAACATTTGTGTAAAAGCATAATTAGAATGGAAATGCCGCTTTTAAGATTGACAGTATTTTTGTTTTGAATGGGAGTGCTTGGGGCACTACAGTGATAAGGCATTTTGACCGAAAACGAAAATACGGTCAATCTTAAAACTTTTGAGATTGACCGTATTTTCGTTTTCGGTCAAAATGCCTTATCACTGTAGTGCCCCAAGCACTCCCATTCAAAACAAAAATACTGTCAATCTTAAAAGCGGCATTTCCATTCTAATTATGCTTTTACACAAATGTTTGACTCAGGTGGATTAACAAAAATAGCCTAGGTTGCAATTTGGCAAGAATTACCCTTTAAACTACAGGCAAGCTTATACAAAGTAGCTAACTGCATTGTGTGTGTGTACCATACAAAGGATTGGGGTCACTACAAGTTTTTTCAAGAAATTGATCATTTTATTCAGTAAATATGCATTTATTTATGAAAAATTGCAGTTGAAGACATTTATAGTGTTTTAAAATATTTCTATTTCAATTAAATGCTGTTCTGATTAACTTTCTATTCATCGAATAAAAAAGTATCATGTTTCCACAAAAAATATTAAGCAGCACAACTGTTTTCAACATTGATAACAATCAGTTATGTTTTTTGAGTAGCCTATGGTATCAGGATATTAGAATGATTTCTGAAAGATCATGTGACACTGGACTGGAGAAATTATGCTGAAAATTCAGCTTTGATCACAGGAATAAATTACATATTAACATATATTAAAATAGAACACACTTCTTTTAAATTGTAATAATATATTTCACAATATTACTGTTTTACTGTATTTTTCTGTCAAATAAATGCAGCCTTGGTGAGCAGAAGAGACTTCTTTTAAAAAACTTTTCTTTTAAAAATCTTACCGACCCCAAACTTTTCAGCAGTAGTGAAAATATACATTATTAAAAAAAAAAAAAATAAATATATATATATATATATATATATATATATATATATATATATATATATATATATATATATATATATATATATATTCTTTTTGCCATCACATATTTTGCTACTAAAAGGACATAAAATGTTGCATTGGAACTTTATTTTTTGTTTTTTTAAAAATGGGTTTATTTACATTATTTGTCCATACAAACTCATTCAAATGAACCAGATTTCTCAATGCTACATATACGAGAGCAAATATTGACAGTCAAGCTGTGTGCGCAAACAATGTGACAAAAAAAGTCCTCTATTCAGTTAAAGTGAGTATCTCCACACACAAAACAAACATCACTTTTGAGGGTAATTGTTCATTATGGGTCTGTTTAGATGCTGTTTGCTCAAACACTTTTCACAGTTTTCTCTCTGTTTCAGGGCTACTATCGTCGGACCGCTGAGTACTTCCCCACAAAGCAGCGTCAAAGGCTGGGCTGCTACCCTGTCCCGATGGTCCACTCCACTATCCTGCTGGACCTGCGCAAACAGGGCACCAGGGAAGTGTCCTTTCACCCCCCTCACAAAGACTACTCCTGGCCCTTCGACGACATCATCGTTTTTGCCTTCTCCTGCAGGATTTCGGGTACAGTGCCCCCTTCTGGATGACTCCAACGCATCTCACTTCCCTTATGCAATATGATGAGTTTAACATTTGGATTTAGTTTGGAGGGAATGAGGGGGAAATTCTTCTCTGTGTCCAACATTTTGTTGGATTGACAGTCAAATAGCATTTGAAAGAGCTGACATAGTGAATTCAATTTCTGACAATATTTATTTATCTTATGTAATTCACTTTTTTAACCAGAGGTTCAGATGTATCTGTGCAACAAGGTGCGTTATGGGTATCTGAACGTACCTGCGAAACCTCATCAGACGGTCGAGGATGATCGAATCAATTTTGTCCACCTTTACCTGGAATCTTTGAGTGAGTGACACTGACATTTACATTTTTTATTGAATGATATTATCAACATAACACTTTTGCAATAATAAAATGCCCCCCTTTTTACCTGCTTTAAAGATAACAGCACTTAAGCTAGCATGTATTTTCCCTTGTGAAAAAGAAGTGCATGTGTATTGAATGTGCGCTTGTAGTGTACTTCACACTTTACAAATATATTGTACTTGTAAACTGTACTTGCAGATAATAAAATATGAAATATATATATATAAGGCTGCTTAAGTGTACTTAAAGATAGTACACTTTCATGACTATGTTTCTGAACACACTTAAGTACACTAAGTGCACTTTGTAATAATGTCAGATTGAAAGTTTTACTTTAAAATACATTTGAAATCATTATGTTTTAATAATCTTTTGTCATGATTTAAAGAAGTACACTTATTTTGATGTGTTGGCTAATATACTAAAGCACAAGTACTTGATTATCATTTTAACTGTAGCATGTTATTCAATATTACAATATTACAAAGTTAATATTTTAAATTGCAACTTCATAACAAATGTGTAATTAGAAATTTATTTAAATAATAACCTTCTAAATGTCATAATCATTTGTTGACAAACAAGTATTCATTACTTCAATGAGCTCATTGTTTCTGCCTTAAATTATTACATTGTTTACATTACTAAAATTTTCGTTAACTTTGATTTTGTACATGTACATTTCTGAAATACATAACTTAGACAGTTTCGTCTGATAACAGATTACTCTAATTTGTAATGTGGACTCATGCATTTTCTGTAAAGCTGCTTTGAAACGATGTGTATCGTGAAAAGCGCTATACAAATAAATGTGAATTAAATTCAATAACATACAAGTTTGAATAGAAATGTCATTAAAGTATATTTTAGTGTACAATAAACACATTACCCATATTTCAAAGACAATAGAAGTGATTATCACACCTTAGATTAGGGTCCAATTTTCACTATCAACTAACCATTAACTATGACTTCTTTTTTTAATTGTGTCCTAATAAGATGGAAAATAGCAATACATTAATTTCTGATTTCTCTTTATTGTCTTGCCCTTTTTAGGGTTAAAGTCCATTATGAGAAATAAAGTCACAAGAACCCTTTTTATTTTTTACCACGAGGTTGAAACAGACTTTCAAAGCAATGACTTCTACAAAACTAAAATGATCATAATAAATTAAGAATGTTCTTGTGTGATGTTCAGTGTTGTCTCAGACTCTTTGGACCCCACTGTATGTGAAGATTGTACTAAGTTTGTGCTAATTAGCGATTAGCTCCTTAATCGAACAGAATCATTGTCAAGGATTTGAGTCCTAATTGAGGTCATTTCTCCCGCAGTCCACGGGCCGCCCATGTACGTCTCTCGCTATGTCCACGTTCCTCCCAAACAGTCAGATCTCATGGGTTTTGATGAGGTAAAGTGCATACTCTGTGTTTTTTTACCATTGTTGTGAGCTACAGCAATTACTACATTTGATGGAATATTTTGCGTGTGTGTGTGTGTGTGTGTGTGTGTGTGTGTGTGTGTGTGTGTGTGTGTTCTCCTCAGATCTACTTGGTAAACCTGCGCAGACGTCCAGACCGCAGGGACAGGATGTTATGGTCGTTGTATGAGCTTGAGATCGATGCTAAAGTTGTGGATGCCATAGATGGAGCGTAAGTATAGATAAACACTCAATAGACATCAGAGCTGCACGATTCTGAATAAATTGACAATCAGGGTTTTTTTTATTAAAATAGAGATCGCGACTCTCTCACGATTCTGAATAGACAACTAAACAAAATAACATGCAATTTACTGGAGGTTCTGACAAAATGTTAATTTCTGCAATCTATTTAAAAATATGTAATGAATTTGAATGTTCAAATGAATGATTCAATGACTCACTCATAGACACTTTACTTCCTTTATTTCATTACTGGATGAATCAGTGTTTTAGAATACATTTTTTAATGAAGTTTTATTAACAAAGTTTGGGAGGAGCACGTTCAGATAATCTGCCCAATCAATTTGAAGCATCATGTTTCTTTCAAAAGGTGATTTACTCTATTTTGATCACTACCGCAGACATCAGTGTTTATATCTGAACTGTGAACTTATATCCTAGTACGTCTGTGATCATCTGAATTATTATAACATTTACTTATAAATTGTCATTTAGAAATGAGATTGTGTGGGATGTCTGAATCAAGTTCGCAATCTATTAACAATCATGCAGCTCTAATAGACATTTACTGTTATAAGAATCTTCATGCATTCTAGTTCATATCTACAGATAATGCAATAATTGTGTTTTTAATTGTGTGTGTGCATGCAGTGCTTTGAACAGCAGCGACATTAAGATTCTCGGTGTGGATCTCTTACCCGGTTACTATGACCCTTTCTCTGGCCGCACGCTGACTAAGGGAGAGGTGGGCTGCTTCCTGAGCCACTACTACATCTGGAAAGAGGTCAGTGGCCCCTAAAACTATTGAAACAAATGCCTTTTGGTTTGGTATTTTATCTAAAGCAGTGTCATTCAGACCGAGGTGTAAAGAGTACCTGAAAACCATACTTGAGTTAAAGTACAGATAACCTTACAGCGAAAATTACTCCATTACAATTTACAAGTCACCAATTCAAATACGACTTGTGCAAAAGTCTGATTTGAACAGTACTGAAGTATTTTACTCGTACTGAATGTAGGCTCAAATATGCACCAGTCCTCGATGCCAGTGAAAAACAAGATACAGTTGATTTGTGAGGAGAGCAATCAGATAATGAATAAATAAATCTGAACACTTCAAAATTGCAATAAATCAAGGTCAAGACTCTTAAATGTCTACAAACACTCAAAAATTCTCAGTTAAGCTCAACTGCTCAAAAAGGGCATAAGTAAACCAATATCCTTCAAAAAGTTCTCTTCAATATAACAGATAAATAAAATAATGTTAAGTCAAATTAAATAGTCAAAGTCTACTTGCACTGGTTTCGGCATGTCCTCACCTTATATAAGAAACACTTGTGATTCAGCAACTACCTGCTAATAATGCACTCGCATTAGTGTAAAGTAGCCCTGTTGACGAGTTTGGGTGAACAAGGGCAAAACCCACAAGATATAGTACCTTTAATGCCCTGTATACAGGAAATTTTGTAGCAAAAATAAACTGCTGGAGAAAAAGATATGTGGCATGCAAAATGTAACGAGTAATTGCGTTATTTATCTCAAATGTGTTGGAGTATAGAGTACATGTACTTATTAAAACATTTAGTCAAGTAGAGAGTAAAAGTTGCTAATATATTTGATAGTCTGTAAAACTACAAAGTAGCCAAAAATATAATGAAGGACAGTAATTAATTACATTTACTCAAATGTATTTTTCAGCATATTTTATTGTACACTGCCATTTAAAGGGTTGCAAGGATTTCGAAAGAAGTCTCCTATGCTCATCAAGGATGCATTTATTATTTGACCAAAAGATACAATAAAAACAGTAATATTGTGAAATATTATTACAATGCAAATGTATTTTAAAATGTAATTTATTCCAGGGATGTAAAGCTGAATTTTCTCCAATTTTCAGTGTCACATGATCCTTTAGAAATCATTCTGATATGATTTGATGATCAAGAAACCTTTATTATTTATCAATGTTGAAAACAGTTTTTGCAACCAAGATAACATTTTTCAGGATTTTTTGATAAATAGAAAGTTTTAAAGAACAGAATTTATTTGAAATAGTAGTGTCTGTTACTTTTGATCAATTTAATGCATCTTTGGTGAATAAAAGGTTAATTAAATTTTACTGACCCCAAACATTAAAATAAAATAAGCTGTTTTTAGTATGTCAAAATGATTTGTCATCTATTGCTCACAGATGGTAGATATGCAGCTAGACAAGGCGCTGATCTTTGAGGATGACATTCGTTTCCAAGCCAACTTTAAACGGCGTCTGATTCGGCTGATGGAGGAGGTGGAGCAGGTGGAGCTGGACTGGGACATCATGTGAGTGACACCTGTCTATCACACGGTTGTCGTGGAGACTTGAGGAAACCAGAATCAGAATATTGCTTTTGTTGCAGTTATAAGGAAAACTTAAATTCGGCTTTGTCACTTTTTTTTACGTTTTACAGATTTTTTACACACTTCTGTTTTTATGTATGTAAAGCATAAACTTGTCATATCTATGTAAACATTTAAAAAATCTTATTTAAAGTGCCCCAGTTATGCTTTTTTAGATATTAGCTTTCATGTAGTGTGTAATATAGCTGTTGTGACTGTAAAAGGTCTGCAAAGTTTCAAAGATCAAAGTGCTCGATAAATGAAGTTATTGTCTCCCAAAAGAAAGAAGTGATTCTGAACTGCCTGAAACGAGTCGTCAGTAATTCCAGTCTCACTTCCTGCACAAACATACATAGGTTTGTAACATATTTGCATAATGCCAGCCATATATAATGCCAGATATATATAATGCCAGACATATTTTGTCTGTAAACAACGTCTACTTTGACCCTCAGTCGCTGTAGTTGTAGCTGAGGCCTGGAAGCTGCAATTTATTCATTTAGTTTCTGACACGCACTAAACAGCAGACCAATCACAACAGACTGGGTCATCTGACCAATCAGAGCAGAGTAAACCAATCACAACAGACTGGGTCATCTGTCCAATCAGAGCAGAGTAAACCAATCACAACAGACTGGGTCATCTGTCCAATCAGAGCAGAGTAAACCAATCACAACAGACTGGGTCATCTGTCCAATCAGAGCAGAGTAATCCAACCAATCACAACAGACTGGGTCATCTGACCAATCAGAGCAGAGTAGACCAATCACAACAGACTGAGTCATCTGTCCAATCAGAGCAGAGTAAACCAATCACAACAGACTGGGTCATCTGACCAATCAGAGCAGAGTAAACCAGTCACAACAGACTGGGTCATCTGACCAATCAGAGCAGAGTAATCCAACCAATCACAACAGACTGGGTCATCTGACCAATCAGAGCAGAGTAGACCAATCACAACAGACTGAGTCATCTGTCCAATCAGAGCAGAGTAAACCAATCACAACAGACTGGGTCATCTGTCCAATCAGAGCAGAGTAAACCAATAACAACAGACTGGGTCATCTGTCCAATCAGAGCAGAGTAAACCAATCACAACAGACTGGGTCATCTGACCAATCAGAGCAGAGTAAACCAACCAATCACAACAGGCTGGGTCATCTGACCAATCAGAGCAGAGTAGACCAATCACAACAGACTGGGTCATCTGACCAATCAGAGCAGAGTAGACCAATCACAACAGACTGGGTCATCTGACCAATCAGAGCAGAGTAAACCAACCAATCACAACAGACTGGGTCATCTGACCAATCAGAGCAGAGTAGGCTCTCGAAAAGATCTCGAGTTTAGACAGATTGAATCCTTGATCAAACTGTTAGACACTGTAAAAAAGAGGAGATGTTGCAATGTATATTATGAGCATTTTTTTTTTTCGTTGGATGCATGTAAACTTCTTGTAGGAGACCTCCAAAACTAAATTGGGAGCCTTTAAAATAGCATAATAGGGGCACTTTAAAATACGCATGGGTAACCCAGCTGTACAACTGACAGATGATTACTGCTGTGGGATCTGTTGCAGATACCTGGGCAGGAAGAAGGTGAACCTTGAAGAGGAGGTTGCAGTGGAGAACGTGAGGAATCTGGTGTACGCCGATTACTCCTACTGGACGTTGTCTTACGCTATCTCTCTCCAGGGAGCTCAGAAGCTCCTCAACGCCGAACCCATATCCAAGATGCTTCCTGTGGATGAGTTCCTACCCATCATGTATGACAAGCACCCAAAGTGAGTATGACACTCAAGTCTCCAGAGTCTGGGACTAAACATACTTTAAATGTTAAAACGATTTTTGGGGTTTGTTGCAAACCCCTTATAGAAATGATGTTTCTAATTTTAGTTGACAAAGTTTGCGTTCTCACCATAAAGGCATATGCATACTTGCATTTTCTCCTTGATTATACGTTAAACAAGTTTAGTTTATAATGAAATGTTAGTATTTAAGTTAAGTTAAAAGTATTTAAGTCTATTTAAGTTACACTCCAGAAATAAAAGAGAACATATTTTTGCAAAGCAGGACTGGCTGAAATTGCTCACCACAAATCTGTGCTTTGATTTGGAGAGTTTTACTCTAAAAACTCTCTGCATAGTTTCTTCACTATGTAATTGTACAAGTCATTTGAGTTTTATGGACAGAGCGTTGAGACTTAAGCCAAGAAAGAAACTTCGATCTTGAGCTGGCAATAGCTTTGAATCCTCAGCGTGACTGGTTGTTTGTGCTGTGGGTTGGCATGATGCCATCCCTTTTCCTCTGTCCGTTTCCTCTCCATCTCTGACTCTTATTCATTCTGCTCGGCACGTCCCGCCTGAAGCTCCTCATCCCCACAGAGACAGATCAGAGCAGCGTTCTCCTCGCGTTTTTCAATCTTTCCATCGATCCACGGCTCTCCCGGTAGAGACCGGCGTGCTGCTACTGCCCCGCTGACGGCTAACCTGTTAAACACCCTGCCCTGGCCTGCCCTGGCCTAGCCTGGCTTCCCCGTTCCGCATTCCAGCAAAATTAGCTGCTACTTTAGCCGGTGTTTGCTTTGCTCTCCTTCCAGATCTGACAAAGCCATGGGCCGTCTGCCAGCTGGCCCAGGACATGCCAACACCCTCAGTACATGAAGTACCTCTACAGGCTTTTGCTGAAAGTAATTGATGCTTGATTTATTTATTGGGGTAAAGTCAAGCAGCACAATCCCTAAAGTTATTCACTTTCTGATTCTGGATCCAAAGGACACATTAAATAGATAAGAGGTGACCTCTTTCCTTAGAAAGGTTGATGTAAGCATCACTTACCCTGGAAACTCAGAGTTCTCGCGAGAGCACAAGTTGAATTTGCTCAGCGAGTTACTCTGGTGTCGAGTAATGATGCTCATTAAATATGCCCTTGTAGCCGAGCAGCACCAATCACATCGGGTTATCTGATATAGGCGGGCCAGAGGCGAGATGGCGACAACGCTGCGACATCGAAGTCATTAGTAAACATTGCAAGATGGATATGGATGAACACCAGTTGTTTGAAACGGCTTTGGCCGCTACAATGAACGAGTTAGACTTGGCTTTTTATCTAAAAGAGGAACAGAAGACGGCACTCGAATCGTTCCTTTGCAAGAAGGGCGTTTTTGCTGTTTTGCCGACCGGATACGGTAAGAGTCTAATCTACCAGTTAGCTCCGCTGGTAGCTAAGCGAATGGGGCTTGTTGTGATTGGTCGTAGTGTTATCCAATTGCGTACTGTGAGATTTTCAAATGCATGCTTGGTGCCGCCCCTCGAGCAGGGCGATTTTCATTAGTCGATGCCAGACCATTAATCTTTCAGATTTAGGTCTGGATTTCCAGGCTAAGCGTCATTAGTACTTTTTGTAAAATTGGGATAAAATAGGAATTATACGTATATACAGACCAGTCAATCCCAATTATATTATAATACATTACATTACATTACATTATATTACTTTTCTATTGCTTATACTTAGGGTTAGGAATATAATATGAATGTTTATTTAGATTTATAAATATGATATAGTATAAATATTATATTATTAAATATTAATGCTATTATTGATATTATTATGCCTTTTGAATATTACATAATATTATACTTCAAGTTAGGGATATTCAATATAAAAGTATATATATATATATAAAATATCCCTAACTTGAAGTATAATATAATATAATGTAATATGATATTGTTATATAATATTATATAATATTATACTTCAATTTAGGGAAATTTAATATAAAACTATATACACATACATACATATATAATATATATATATAATATTTATACTACATAATATTTATACTATATAATATTTATACTATATAATAAATTATATATATACACATACACATGCATATATATATACATATATATATATATATATATATATATATATATATATATATATATTATATATTATATATATTTATATTGCTTGTAACATCATATTGACCTAATTTCAGCTAGTGAAAACTGAAGAGTTCGGCTACTGGAAACCATTTTATTTTGCTGTTTTTCACCTCTCAATAGCGAGGACTACAAATCCCATTTTCCCAATCGGAATCTGATGGCGTACTCCACACACCCTCTTCTGGTGCAGCCCTGCCATTACGCCGGGGACCCGGAGTGGGTGAGCGACACCGAGACCTCTACGCTGTGGGACGATGACAACGTGCGCACGGACTGGAGGGGGTCCCATAAAACTCTGAAGGGTTCCCAGCCCCCGGCCGGTCTGCAGAGCGCCACCTACAAGGACGAGCTGTGAAGCACCTGTGCAGTCCCAAAGCATCGGAAACGGGCATTTTCTAAGAGTGGAGGGGTTACAATGAGTGCGCAGCTCTTTATGAGGACAGATGTCACTCATCAGGGAGACCTCAAAACTGGACGAGACGAGCGAGACCTGGGACCAGATGTTAGGAGGACGCTTTCACTCCACAACAACAAAAATCAATTTTTAAATGAGTATTTTTCTTGTTTTCCAGTATAAAATATCTCCAACAAGATACATTTTCTTGTTAAGTAAAATAAAAAATATATTTAATATAGACATGTTTTCAGATGATATATCTTAAATGAAATTTATTGGCATTTTTCTTTCTTATTTTAGCATAAATCTAACAAAAAGCAGTGAGGTTTATGGCAAAACGAAAGCAACACACAAACAAGCAAAACACAATTTCCCAATGAGAAAGATACAATTTTGAAACAGAAAAAAATAGTTTTAATGGAAAACAAGATCTTGTAAAGGCAATATGGTACAAAGACTCTTATATTTGACCTCAGTTCAAGAGGGAAAAAGTTATATAATTTTTGGAGAGGGTTTTTGTCCTTTTTTGGTTATTTTTTTTTTTTTCTTTCTTAACTATATATTAGCAATCAATCACCATGGAACACCGGCAGGTGAAAGGTGTGTGGGAGAAAAGACCAAATGAGTCAGGTAAAAAAAAAAAAGGAAATCCCTCACACTATCAATACTTTCAAACGAGTATCAAAATTATATTAGCAATGTTTTGGTCTCGTGAGTCGTGACCTTCATTTTATATGCCTGATCAAGGTCATGAGACCGAAACGCTGCTAATATAATTTTGATACTCGTTTGCAAGTATTGATAGTGTGAGGGATTTCCTTGTTTTTATTCTTAATCAAATAAAAAGGTCATTTTTTGAAGTGGTGCATTAGAATTTTATTACTGGATTGTATATAAAGTTTAAACAGCTGTCGTGGGACTATCATGCTCAGACAATCGAACAAACAGAGCCTGTATTTTTGAAATGATCTGTGTGGTGAACTTTTTATTTTGGTGCACTTTTGCTGTCCGTTCTGATTTTTTCTGATCCCATCATGTTCATTTGTTCTTATTTATTTCTCTTCCCTGTCTTATTCCCTTCTCTAACTCTCCAAAGTGAACAGCGGGATGAAATGACATTACATTAGTGTGCATGGCAGTTCTGTTAAACTTGTTGTTTTTAAATAAAAATGTTTTTGAAAAATGACCAAATTGGATGTCAGTCACATACCTTTTTTTTTTTAAGAACAGTATTTGAGCTTAACAGCCCTTTATATGATGGTATGTTATTTTTTTTTATTTTTTTTGGCCATATAAGAGAAAACTTTTTTTTTTAAATCTACTTCACATAGATTAATTAAATTGATTAATAGAAATAATAATGTGAACAAATATGGCTGTTCTTTTATAAAAGTGAAAAAAGGATATATATATATATATATATATATATATATATATATATATATATAAGTAGAGGCAGTAAATCCATAAGCCTAGAATAAAATATTAAGGAGTTATTTAATAAGACTAACTTACCAATCTGGGAGGTGACTTACATATTTTTTTTTCCTATACAAGTCAATGGGGTCCATCAACTGGTAAAAAATCTGGTGACAAACATTCTTCAAAATATCTTCTTTTGTGTTCAGCAGAAGAAACTCATACAGGTTTGGAACAACTTGAGGGTGAGTCAATGATGACAGAATTTTGAATTTTTGGGTGAACTGTCCCTTTAAAGCAGGGCGACTTCTGCATCTCTATCGCAACCTTTGGTCAGAGCACAGAAGTACAACAACCACAATTTAGTTCTGAATGGTAGTTTTGAAAAATTCAATTTTCTTTTTTAAATGTAAATATATTATTATTCACAGAAAGATTTTTATAAGTATATAATAATTTAAAAAGATAATAAACAGACGTAGCTAGATGATGAGGCAGGATTACTATCGTTGACTTAAATTGAAACATAAAAGCATTTCATTAGCCTAATTGAAATAGAATAAAAACTAACTGAAATAGAATAAAATAAGAAAACGTAAAACGTATTTCCAGTTGTCAATTCAACATTTCTCATTTTTGTTTATTTTAACTAAAACTAAATAAACTAAAAACTAGGCTTTGTAGACATAAAAAAACGAAGAAAAAAAACCTGCATGGTTTGCGCTTGACCACTTGTCTTAAAGGGATAGTTCACCTAAAAATGAAAATTCTGTCAATTTTCTCACGCTCAAGTTGTTTCAAACCTGTATGGATTTCTTTCTTCTGTTGAACACAAAAGAAGATATTTTGAAGAATGTTGGAAACCAAACAGCCATTGACTTCCATAGTAGGAAATAAAAAACTGTGGAAGTCAATGGCTACAGTCAACTGTTTGGTTACCAACATTTTTCAACATATATTTTTTGTTTAACAGAAGAAAGAAACATACAGGTTTGGAACAACTTGAGCGTGACAGAATTTTTATTTAGGGGTGAACTATCCCTTTAAAGGTGCATTGCGCAAGTCTCTGAGTTTTTGCAGAACTATGCCCCCTTCTGGCGACACGCGAAACTGCAACCAGAGTTGTGCACGCGGTTACGTGGAGTTTGCGTTGGGGTTTGGGATGAACTAGAAGCCGGTCTCTTTGAATCCATCTTCTACTTTTGCAAAAGTCGCTTGAGTTGTCTTCGCTGATGCGGATAATGGCGGCGAATACACAAACCTGCCAGACATAGCCAGGTGAGCGTGAACGCGCATGACGTCACGCCCAGTCGATTCCGACCCGAATCCCTCTTATTTATTTTACTGTACAGGATTATAGAGGCAATCGCAGTGATCATAGAAGGGCTCATTCAGCCCATCAGGCAATTGTTTAAGCATGTATGGGTTAGAAAAACGGGTATTTTTAACATGAAATGTTGCGCAATGCACCTTTAAATTACTTTAAATTATTATTTATTTCAGGAATGTTGCCAAAGTGTTCAAGTGGGTCTTGAATCAGCTCTCTAGTTCAGTAGTCAGGGCACTGATCAGGGAGTCGGCCATTTTAAGGGCTGTCTGAATCGCTAAATCCTACCAATGCACCGAAACATTTGCTCCGTAAAAAGTCCCACAATGCACTGTAAAAGGACTATTATATATCAATGCTTTTGCGTTGCGAACGCAGTTACTCGGGGAAACGCAAAAGTTTTGCGAGAGAACTCAAAATATATATTTCCTCCCATCTCATGTTTTTTTTCATCACCATGTCCTTTTAGGGGCTATGTCTAAAAATACAAAAATACAAAAAAAAAAAAAAAAAAAAATCATATCTAATTCTCAACATTAACAAAAACTATAATACTAAAAACAACGAGGAGGGTGAATTTACAGTACATGGCTTATATGCAAAATATGCAAAAGTTTGAAGCTTTCTGACATTATTCACAAGAGAGAGAATTCGCATTTGATTAAAATGAATGAATAGGCTAAATCCAGTTTTGAGTGTTTCAGTTCCAGATTATGTACAAGACAGGGAACAGTACAAAATTAAAATAAATAAATAAATGTTTATTTAAAAATAAAACCTGAGTCAAACATTACAGTACAACTGAATGACTCTTGATATAACCGTTTCTCTCACATTATTTAGGTGTTGAAAGTGGAGAGGATTGATATGATTAATATCAGCCAGCAGGGGTCATGTGACCACAGCTCAGGGGTAAGGAGGAGTGTTGGGCCATTTCTAAAACACCATCCTCAGCTGAAGGGTGAAGGCATTGCCCCTCGTGACCCCAGCGAACCCTGTTTCATGAGAACAGCAAAATGCCATCGCATCTAAGCAGTTCATTCTCAAATGACACAATCAGTGGCTGAGCTTATGTCTCATGTCTCATCAGATGGTTTTGGTCCTCTGTCTGCCTCTACATGTCAAACTGTTGGCTTTTTACCCAATGTTGTAGTGCTCTGATGACATCACAGTTGTTTGTAGACTCAGATCTGTTATGAACATTTAAAGAACACTTAAATATAATTTTACAACCATTTAAAAGTATCTGAATGAATGAATACAGCAATGTTTGTGGGTGCCACTGCCGTCACTGATAGGCTTTTGCCATTGCTTCATCCAGTGTGTTGTCATATTTCCCTGACCGGGGGTGGAGCTCTCTAAACCTCTTCTGATTGGCTGTTTCAGATAGGGAAGGTTTTGTGAGGTCAGACTCAGTGTCCATGTGTGTGGCTGAAACAGAGAGTTTTCACACTCTCAAGGATGTTTTGTGCATGAAGAAATAGGTCAGCCAATAATGGTCAAAGTTCATGGTATCTGGAAAACGTGTTATTCTGTCTGATTTGTAAGACACTAGGCTACATATAAAAACCTTCAAAATCCCATTTTAGTAAATGTATGGAGGCCCATTTCTGCCACATAAGAAAATAAATCACATTATGACATAAAAAGTCAAAATGATGAGATGAAAAGAATAAATTATCACATAAAAGTCCTCGTTATGAGAAGCTATGTTGAAATTCTGACTTAAAAAAGTCTGAATTATGACAAATATTATAATTATAGCATAGAATATTTCAACTTTGTAATCTAACTGTCATAATTATGACTTAGTATGCCACTATTATGACTGTTTATGTAACGTGGCTTCCATTTAAATGTAAAACATTTCTAAAATGTATTTTTTCATGAAATGAGAATAATCAGATGCCATATGTATGTGCTTATTTGCATGCATACTGACACCCATTTTATACAGTATATTCATGTTTGTGCATGTTCAGAAATCCTGTTAGGAGCCCCATTATATTCCTCCTGTAATCCTCATCCATGTTCTCAATATTTTCCAGCAGCAGTGAAGCCTCCTGTAATACTAGAGCAGATGTCTGAGATCAAGCTTTCTGCTCTAATTGTGATCTGCTCTGAGGATAAACTGACAGCTGAGTCTCAACATGCCATCGAGCATGTAACCCTATATATACTGTATATGTATAAATTAATATAAAACCATAAGGTTTGAAACCCACATATATGAGTTTTAAGATTAATGTTTGATCATTGCGCATTTAAATTCTTAAACTTTTAAATCTCCCCATCTTTGGTTACATCTTTATAGTCTATGCTTAAAATCAAGTACTTATGATTATATTATACACACTTACATATTAAGAAAATATATAAAATTAAATAAAAATATATATATTTCTATTATATATAGCCTATAATATAATAATATTGTTATATATATATATATATATATATATATATATATATATATATATATATATATATATATATATATATATATACATATATATATATATATTATAAAAATATAAAAATTATTTTATTATTTCAATATATAATAAAAAAATAGTATTTACTATTTGATTAACGTTATATATAAAATAATAATTACGTTAATAAAACATTAAATTATATTTCTTTCTTTCCTCAACCCAACATACCATTGGTTCCACCGTCAGCTGCTGGTGGGTGGAGAGTTTACACTAGCATGTCTATTTGGCAGCTTGCAATGCAACCAATGGATCTGGGCTGCAGTGTGTACTAAACAGTGCACAACGTCCACACCAGCAAAAATCTTTTTTTGTGTGTGCGTGTTTTTTCTTTCCATAGTGGATTTATTCATCTGACAGGTGAGAAATGCATGTGTTGTTTTGTAACTGTCTGAAAAACTCTCAACTCTCTATCTCAAAACCTACTTTAGCTGCCTAGAGTAACTTAGGCAATATTTATTGGCGTGACTGAAACCGTTCTAAGGTTCGTTTGAGTGTAAATTGACCGCAAACGACCACTTTTAACCCACTTTGAAAGTTTCACACTTGTAACTTTGAATCCAAATTGCAGAAATCCGAAATGTACAGTGTAAAATCAAATCAAATGCCGGACCGCTGCGAGTTGTTTATCAACAGACAACCGATCATAAACCCCTCAGTATCGCATTAAATATCAATGCGTTTTCAGTAGTTTCAGCGTCTGAAGAAAAATTATGTTATAGAGTGGCGGCTTGTATTTTTTTAAGAGGCTACATTTTGTGTGTGTAATATGCCCTATATTTAATAGCGTGCTCGTGGCATGTTGTACCTGTTCAATTGATAATAATATGCAAATATGTGTGATGTCGGCCTGAGGGAATTCCTCGAAAGACCCACTGAAGTATGAAATACTCGTCAGACACGTTGCATCTGGCAGCTCTGTTTGTTTTTCGGCTCATTCACTCATATCTGCAGTTCTGAAGTTGGCCACACACACACACAGCTGTGTTCGTCCACATGCTCAGTCAGCAAACAGCCATATTTGAGCACCGGTTGCTCTGTTTATGAACATATCTCAACAGCAGTTAACAAACAGAAGACTTCTGCTCTTTTACTTAGTTTTATATAGGTGAGCGACACTGCACTTCACACGCTGATAGCTTTTTTAGTTGTCTTTTTTTTTTTTTTTAAGACATGTTATCTAATGCATGTGCCATGTGCATCTGTTTTACAATGTCGTTGTTTTGCACGTTATTATTATTTAGTTTAATATCAATGTTATCGTGCTTGCATTGCACAAATGCGTCGATCAGCCTAAAACAAGCTTTTGCATCACGTTCTGCAAAGACAAGTTGGTCATTGTTGCATTATTTTCAGGCGACACCTTTGTTGACCAGTGGCTTAAATAAGAAACTGAATTGTCTGTAAAACATTTCAGTTGACAAAGCTTAACTAAAACTGTTATTAGTGTAGATAAGCTGACTCACATGATGCTCACAGTGAAGAATGTTAAGAAATATACAGAGTGGAAATTATACATTTAAATTAGATATTTAAATAGATGGATAATATAGATTAAAATTTCTTAGTGCTTGGCTTAAGTTAGTTTTTTATTTTAATTGGTAACACTTTACAATGAGGTCCCATTTGTTAACTTTAGTTAAATGCATTAACTAAAACTAACTGAGCAATCCATTTGTTACAGTATTTATTAATCTCTGTTAACGTTAATTAATAAAAATACAACTGTTCATTGTTAGTTTATGTCACCTCGGGTCCATTAAATAATGTTGAATAAATAAAGATGAATAAATGTTTTAGAATGATTTTTCATTGTTAGTTAATGTCAACTTATGTAGTTAATGAATGCAACCTTATGTAAATAGTTGTTACCATATAATTATTTTTAAAAAGCCAAAAATATATAAAAAATCCAGGTGTATTTTATTTTGAAGTAAACTTTTTTTTAATGGGTAGACTGTTTATCTTATGTAGAAAACTCAAAAAAGTAATTGTAACAAATAAAAGTGGGCCCAGTACTGAGCCCTGAGGGACTCCTTTTCTATCAACATTATATAATAAGAGTGCGTGTTTATGGTTTTGTGTTGTTGCAGGGGCCATGGCCTTCTTGGGAACAGTGGCTCGGAGGGTGACGGCATGCCGTCAGCACCTCTCGCCCCTCTGCCGTGCCACCACCCTCTGCTATAGCTCCCAGTCTACACACACCACAGAGAAGAGCGTCCCCTATGAGAAGACGCTCAAGCAGGAGGATGGCATCAGTGGGCCCACCAAACCACTGCCAAAGTCTGCAGATGTTGTGGTGATAGGAGGAGGAAGCCTGGGTTGCCAGACCCTCTACCACCTGTGTAAAATGGGCATGACCAATGTGGTTTTGCTGGAGAGGGACAGATTGACTGCAGGCACCACCTGGCACACGGCGGGTATTGCACTGTGTTTACTTTGTGATTAGAGACTTGGTTTCTTTTTCAGTTTTTAACTTTCATTGAAAAATGTGTAAGGTAAAACTGAATCTAGGTAGCAAATCTGATTTAATATCTCACGTGTACAGTTTAGTTTAAGTGTTTAGTCCATGAATAGGCTTACATAACTGGTTGTATAATAGTTAAAGCCTACTTCATGGGCGTAGCAGTCTGTCAAATACAAATGAGCTCCAACTTGTCTTTTGAATATTGTTTCTTTGTTTGAATCAGATACTACATCTTTTTATGTTTTCACAGGTCTTTTGTGGCAGTTAAGACCAAGTGATACTGAGGTGGAGCTCTTGGCTCACACTCGCAACGTGATCAGCTCAGAGCTGGAGGAGGAGACGGGACTCGAGACGGGCTGGATCCAAAATGGAGGCCTGTTCATCGCTTCCAACAAGCAGCGACTGGACGAGTACAAGCGCCTCATGTCGGTATGGCACAAATGCTAAACCACACATCTTGGCAAGATAGAAATGGAACTGCTGCACAATCAAATTACAAAGACAAAAAAAATGTCCAGCCTCGCCTAGAAATTCAGCGTTTGCAACAAAAAAAACAGTTTATTTCTATAAAAATTGCTCAAAGATTCATTCGTATGTAAATTGTCCACTGGAATCCAATGTGCCAATTTTTTTTTTTAATAATAAATGCAGTGATTGACTAATCAGAATCAAGAATTTCAAAGAGGCATGTGTTGATAATGAATAAAATGTGAAACATAATCTAATAAGTGGATACTCACACATTTTGCTTTTCAGTTGGGTAAAGCGTACGGCATTGAGTCATACGTCCTGTCGCCAGCTGAGACTAAAGACCTGTATCCTCTGATGAATGTGAAAGATCTTTATGGCACACTCTATGTGCCTAAAGACGGCACCATGGACCCAGCTGGCACCTGCACCACCCTCTCCAGAGCAGCCACTGCACGGGGTGCCACTGTACGCCTCCACACCCTAAACTCTCTTCAATTGATGATTGACTTCTTTAGTTACGACTGAATGCATGAACCATATTGAAACATGATTATTATTGATTTCAGGTGATCGAGAACTGTCCAGTGACAGGTGTCCAGGTTAAGGTTGATGATTTTGGCGTGAAGAGAGTGAAAGCTGTAGAAACTGCTCATGGGACCATCCGAACTCCATGTGTGGTGAATTGTGCAGGTCAGAAAGATGCAGACTTCACCAGCAGAGGGCAGTCTGTGATAGTGAAATAGCATTTAATCACATGTATTGCTGTAAAAGCAAAGTTTTTGACTAATGTCACCTCACCTCTTAGTCTTTTAAATATTTAAAACAGACACATATATATATATACACTTATTTATTGATTATTTTACTAATTTCTATTGTCTTTTTTTAATGGATATTATAATCAAATTTCATCAACTCTCTGTTTTCATGCCAATACAGCATAATCCTGTCACTTATACTTCTCTATGTTTTTTTAGGTGTCTGGGCCACTAAGCTGGGTAAAATGGCAGGTGTCAATGTTCCATTGGTAGCCATGCATCATGCTTATGTTGTCACAGAAAGAATCGAGGGAATTCAGGTAATCTATTAAATGCCGCACACTGTCCATTTCAGCATAGTATTACACATCACAAACCAACAATCATAATAAATCATGTCTTTGCTCTTAGTTGTAGCCTAAAGTATCTGTGGTGGACATAATGTGCATAAAATGCCCCTACTACCTCACTGGGGTCTTGAGTAATCACACCTTTGTCCTAGGCTATTAAACAGCAAACACTAGGATCTTTGCAGAAGATGGCGCCATGACTTCAGATGAATCAACACATTTAACCATATGCACATGGTCCTTAACATTCCACGCACTATAAAAACAGCAGGAAAACTCAAAATCACACCATTAAGGGGAGAGATGCACATAATGCAAAAACAGTGAGGCATTTTGCATGATTTTTTCATACAGTAATGCATGCTGGGAAACAGAGTCCAACATTTTAACAGCCGGTTAACGTGCAGCAATTGCGTTGAGCCGAAGTAATTAGCATTCTTTTTAGTGCAAACATCTTGTTTTAAGGTTTTTAATCAAGTTAATCCAAATTTAGTTGTAGAATTCTTAGACAAAATGGTCTTTCTATTAAAACGGGTAAAACGGCAGTTTCTATTTTAAATTTTAATACGTTTTTTTTTTTTTTGCCATGAAAATAACCAAAGAAACCTGTGGCATTAAAAAAACAAACAAATTAATTAATTAAATTAATTAAGATTATTGTTTATTGTGCCTTATTAATAAAACCTGCTATTTGCCTGCTGCAATTAATGTTCTATACCCGTGAAAAGTAGGTCAGGGCTCAACAAAGAGGATGGGCTGAGTTTCAGGCCACATGTGCTGCATTGATACTACAATTTACATCTTGTGTATATATGTTTTTGTGCCTTTACGGTGTCTATTGAACGCTGTTATTGAATTGTGCTAATTATGTTACCAAGGAAACCAATGAAATGTACAAATTGAAATGTGTTAAGGAAACCAAGGATAATGTGACAGCATCAGTTAGAATAGTGTGAAAATTATAAACAGATCAGTAATGCTTCACACTAGATTACTGTTTTCCAGCAGTTTATAGCTGTCATAGTTACATTTATATGTATTTCTATGTAATAATAACAAATATTATAAAAAAGTATTAAAAGTATTTGATATTTACATTTATTAAAAATAATAATGATGTAAATGAATAATATAATTAAATAACTACATAATAATGAAATGAAAGGTTCAGCCATGAAACTCTTTGTGTTCTGATTGGTTTGTTCAACGTAATGTTCTCAGCCAATCAATTTCACGTATTCATTACGGTTTCCCTTTGTAACCATGGCATCCAAACAAATACACTAACTCTGCGCGCCGTGTGGATTCTTATTCTACCCCTCCGCCTCCCCAGCACCACCTGCCTAGATCTGCTACAGGTCTCTCTCTCTCTCTCTCTCTCTCTCTCTCTCTCTCTCTCTCTCTCTCTCTCTCTCTCTCTCTCTCTCTCTTTCTCTCTCTCTCTCTCTTTCTCTCTCTCTCATCAGCATGTGTCCAATAAATTTATGTTCCGAACATAAAATTCTACACTCATTTCAGGTGGTGTTTAGTCAACTAGGTGACTACAGCGCATTGAAAATACATAACTGGAAATAAATGAGTTGTACTATTTCAAACCGGAAGTGCGTCACGGACCTCGGTGCAAGTAGTCCATTGGGATGTCGTGCTCTATTCTGTGGCAGATCACAACAGCAGCCATGGCATAAGCACTTAGCTCAGAGCCTTCCTCTGGATTATGCAACACTGTGTGTGTGTGTAGGAGAGAGAGAGCGCTTGTAGTTTGATGCATGGTTGATGACAGCTATGTTACTCCTCACAGAATGGCCAATGTGTCATCACTGAATCTCAAGTAATGAGATGTTTGTCATCCACATGATGTGATAGTGAAATTGATAGATATTTTGCTTCTGAATGGACTGTGAAACTGCAAAATAAATATTAAGCCCTTAAACCAACATTAACATACTTTGGAAGCTTGTTTCTGCCACTGAATAAATAAAAAAAAGGTAATTGTGACCTTTTATCTCGCAATGCTGACTTTGTTCTCGCAATTGTGAGTTTATAACAATTTTGATTATTTTTTTTTTTTTTATGTTTCACGTTAACATTAAATAATGTATTGCTACATTTGTTACAATATTTATTAATCTTTGTTAATGATAGTTAATAAAAATACAGTTGTCCATGTTAGTTCACAGTGCATTTACTAATGTTAACAAATACAACTTGATTTTAATAATTAAATGTATTAGTAAATGTTGAAATTAGCATTTACTAAGGTTAATACATGCTGTAGAAGTGCAGTTCATTATTTGTTCATGTTAACTAATGTAGTTAATTAATAAAACCTTATAGCTATGTTTCCATCCAAAGTTGCGAATATAACATAAAACTCGCACAAAATATCGCATAAAACGTTTGCGAATAAACTACCATTTCCATCCAGTGAGTCGAAGAGAACAAAATCGTCATTATATGACGCTTAATATTCCGTGTCGGAAATAAGCTTCCATAAATTACACAGGAGAGTGGAAGTATCACTGTACACACTGATCGTTTCATCATCTGATGTTGGTTATAGTTTCACCTACAAAATGCTTTGTCATGCATGAATATAATGAGCTTTCTAATATGTCTTTTTCCACTAGAATATGCCCAACGTCAGGGACCATGATGCATCTGTCTACCTCCGTCTCCAAGGTGACGCTCTTTCTGTGGGAGGCTACGAACAGAACCCCATATTCTGGGATGATGTAAGTTTCCAAAAGAGAAAAAATATTACTGAGTCTGAGATATAAAAGGTGTTATTCTTTCCATATTTTTGCTATAGTTGTTTATGTTGTATATTTGCTGTGTTTGGTTTGATTTCCACAATCCATATATCAGGAAGTTCCCATTTACCATTTGATTTGCTGTGCATTCAAGTGATTTGGTACAAATAAAATGGGTTGCATGAAGTGATTTCATATTTTTTCCTCTTCCCACTTTTTAGAGCTATTGCGCAAAATGAGGGGCAAAAAGTGCATTAGGTTTGTAATTGATGTTTTATCAAATTATTTATCTTTCTCATTGGGGATAAATAACAATGTATCAATTGTTTATCGGCTGAAAATGTATGTTTTAGTTTTATATCACTATTGGTTGATATTGTGCATGCTAATTTCTGCCTATTTTTACATTTAGATCGACCGTTAGATGATAGAAAAGTTAGTTATAATCTTTATAAACATTTTAAAAACATTTCACTGATATTTTATTATACTATTATAGCGTTTATTAATATTTTGAATTAGCTTTCATTTTATTTTATTTAGTTATATATTTTAGTTTGTTTTAGTCATTTTGTTTTTATATTTCTATTTAGTTTTAATTAATTTATTTCATTTTTAGTTTTAGTAATTTTATTAATTCAATTTAAACTTATTTTATTTCAGTTAGTTGCCAAAGCCACATTTCTACTTTTTGGTTAATTTTAAGTTTCAGGTAAATTTGTGTTTCCGTGAAAGACGCACACACACACACACAGTTTAGTCTAGGGCTGCACGATAGAACAACATCAAATAGAAAACGCGATATTGCTTAGTGTGGTTTTTCGAATGGCAAAGGCCATGATTTAATTATATAAATATGCGCTTTGTATTTTCGCGCGTGCGACTTGAGGGACTCAGAGAGACTCGTTTCATTATTAAGTGGCTCGGTGTGCATTATTAATGAGAAGAAACTCGTTCGCTCCAATCACTGCGCTGTTTTCTGCATGAGATTGCATTACACCAGTGTCACGAGAGGCTGTTTCAGGTGTGTTCATTCATCTGTCGTCTGTTCAACTTAGCGCTGTTGTCTTTCAGAGACATAAAGAGTGTTACCTTCCAATACGTAAAAAGCATTTCACATGTACACACACGGAAGGAGCAAGAGAGTGTTTTCTGCGCTGAACACCACAATGAGTTAAATACGAAGTTTAACAACACTCACAGCATGGATTACAGTTCATATCTAGACCAGAGTGAGCGTGGTTTAAGTTTTATGGACATATTTCATATACTCTTTATCGTCTGTAAATAAAGAAATGAAAACGTAAATATTAGTATTAAAATTTTACAGTTGTACTATAAAATAACATTATTAGTTTTATTAAAGGGATACTTCAGGATTTAGCATTAAGCTTTGTATCAGTAGAAAACCTGTAGTATTTTCAAATTACCGTGCTTTCCACCCTCATATCCCCCTGAGACGAGAGATTTATGTATTTTTTGTCTGGAAAAAATCCTCCAATGACGCAAAAAACGTCATTTTGCGTCATCGGAGGATTTTTTTGGCCAGAGGCTAAAGACTACAGCCAGTAGGAGGAGCTGTCCCGCATGTTTTCAACCCGCCCGTAGAGGGTGGGATCTCACTCACAGAATGTACACACAGTGTCAGCCATCTTTTATTTGGAAGCTAAGCTAGCAGGCTCTTGTTCTGTGGAGAAAGCTGAGTAGTAGGAGTTACCATCCGTCGAGATCGTCCAAAATGTCCGGTATTCAGCTTTTGCTTTCTGCAGTCGCCATTCATTGTTTACATGCACACCTTTTGTTTCAATCTAACTGAATTCATTTTGAATTCTCATAAATCTCGAGTTTAAACCTTCAGTTAAACCTCGAGTTTAAGCCACAGTAAACATAATGAATGGCGACTGTAGAACGCAAAAGCCGAATCCCGGACATTTTGGGCGATCTCGAAATCCCGGGCAGACTCGTCACGGAGACTCACTAGTAGCCTAGCGCTCTCTTACCGGTAGGCGTGGCTTGGGAGTGGCCTCCTAGGGCAGCGAAGCAAGTGCATTCTGGGAGTTGTTGTCTTTCATCCACATAAGCCAAAAATACATTTTCTGGCTTTTCTCAGTCTAGAAAGCTCCAAATTCAAAATAATTTCACATTTCTTCTACATAAATGACCCATTTTAAATACACATTCATCTTTCCAGAGGTGAAGTATCCCTTTAAATACTTGATTTCTGTCATAAGATTTAGCTTACAGTAACGTCACTTTTTTTTAATCAGAAATATATTGGTGGGTCTTGAGATTATAGATTATAGAGATGAGATTATACTTGTCTAGGTGGGTCCTGGAATGGAAAGGTTTGGGATCCCCTGGTCTGGAGGGACGGCAGAAAGGGTTTTGCATAGAGAAGGTTAGAGTATGCTCTACTACATCTACCTTTAATATGGCAAAACAGCAAAATGTTTCTCATTAAATGTCTTCTTTTAAATCTCAGTATAGACATCTTATATTAGCCTACTGTATATACCAGTGTTTAAGGATAATATTATAGCTTTTGTTAATGTTTTGAAGTCTATTCTATTTTTTGATTTTCTGTTTTCAGTTAAAGTTTTAGTAATTTTGTTAATTTTATTTGGAAAAAAATTATATAGTTTATAGTTCGCTTTTTTAGTTATTTTACTACTTCAATTTAAACTAAACATTAAACTTGGCAGCTAGCTGAAATAAAATACGTTTATATATTTTATTTCAGTTAATGTTTATTTTATAATGTAATTCAATGTAAATGTATAAATGTGTGTGTGTATATATATTAGTTAATAACCCTGGTATATACTGGATATAGATGATCTGAAAAAGTATAATTTATGGTAAGATAACCATTTCAAACAGTCGTGTCCTCATCACGCTTTCAGAAATTTGGTAAAAAAATAAATAAACTTCAATAATTATGATGGTGAGGCTGAAACTGAAAAAACACAAGCTAAGTGTCTTTACAAGCTTTTATTCTTGCCAAGAAGGTCAATTCTGATATCAAGAGTGTTCTGCAGTAAGAGGAGACGCACAGCAAAGTTACATTCACACATTTAGATCTCATCCCCTTCAGTCAACGCGTGAGGGCTTCTCTTTTAAACACAAAAACAACTCCTTTGTCGGTGTTATCTGCAGCAGAGACACCTTGAGTGAAAACAAAGCTGCGGCTCGACTGTTTTCAAGGCAACTTGAGCACAAACGAGGCTGCAGGTAACTGTTCAAAGCTAAGCACAAACATGTGTTCGTCACAGATTAAGCTAGAGTTTCCTTCATGGAAGACAAACATTTATTTAAATGGTTTGCTATGTTCAAAAAACATCTTATATGGTCTTTTCCATGACAGCATTTAATGCAATTTTGTGTAAAAACATTCTAACATTTTGCATTCCAGTCAAACAAGAAGTCAGAAAGAGATTTAATTTAAACTGATGAGACTAAAATGACTGTAAGGGAAATAGGTTAATTTAGCTCAAAGGAGATTATTAAAGTCACTTATTTTACTGCCGAACAAAGGAATCGTCCAGTGCTCAATTGAGTGGGCCGTTGCTATCAACTCTGTTGCGGATATTAATGTCCAAATAGTGGAAACACTATTTATTAGTATGGTAACAAGATCAGCAGTTTCTGACATTAAATTCGTAAGCACATAACACAAGAACACTTCTCTTTAAATACGAAGGAGAATCTATTGGTTATACAGGATATGCACTTTATAAGACATGACCTGACCTGAACGAACCATCAATCATTAATTTAGCGTTTCTTAGGCAGGGTTATTGAACTTTATATCAATGCACCAGTTCAGCTCGAATCTAGAGGCGTTACTTGCTTTTGTTATTTGTGTCTTTGAATGGGGATCCTGGAAGGATCTTTGCTGAAATGGGTTTCTCAGGTTCACTGGAGGTCTTTTCGTGTCTGGAGTGAAGTCTTGGGAAGCCAATCATGTTCTGGTGTGCTGGCGGATGAATGGAAACAGAGTCTCTCTCGTGGATTAAAGTTCCCCTGTGGTGAAAATCAAGCTTTTTGTCTATGTGGTGTTTTTAATATGTAATTTGCTCATGGTTTTGTCTTAAAGCATAAGTCGACACCATTGCTGAGTATTTTCTCCTTAAAACTGCAGTGAACCAAAGACAGTCTCAAAAACACACTTTGAAATCGCTGGTGTTTCTGACGTCACAAACTACCTTGTAACCAATCAGGTCAGCGTGTGATCGTCAACGAGTGGATCTCTGAGCTGAGTGAGTGAGTGGAGGCGGGGCTCATTTGCATATTCATAGAACTGCGTATACTAAATGAGGCAAGGGTGTAGAGTTACATTCAAGCTATTTTAAGTAATTTTGGTGATCAAAGGTGAGTTTTAAGGGATAAAATGATTGACTACAGGGGGACTTTAAGTTTGATGTTTGAGGTGGGAAAAGACTAGAGTCATTGACTGAAGCTTTGCGGGAAAACTTAACTTAGAAAACGAGACTCTCAACAGAAAAGAAAAGAAACCTGTCTTCGGAGGAGTTCTGACCACATTGTCTTTAGTTCAGGTTGTAAATGTTTCTCCTCCCCTCACATAAATTGCATGTTATCTGATTAGACTCATGAGGTGCGTTTCCATTACAGATTTGTTTAAAATTTATTTATTTATTTTTTAAAATATCGATAAACTATTGCGAAATGACAACGTTTCCATTAACCGATGTTATGCGACTACAGCGTAATTTTTTCCTCGCGATAAATCATTCCAAAAATCATGGCAACGGACGTTGGTAGGTTTATATATATCACAGCCACGTACCGCACTAGACATTATTATTATTATTATTATTATTATATTACATTATTATAAGGAAACGTAGGCTTGTTATCCAAGCATTAATGGCAAGGAAAGACCCTTACTTACAGCACATATGAGGTGTTTCTGGGTTTTTCTCACTCATTTCTGCTCCGAGGTCTTGATCGTGGCACCTCTATGGGGTTTAGAATCCAGTATTTCTGTAATTCTTTTGTCTTTTATGAATTTAATAAAGAACTCTGTCTCATATTCTGTCCAAACACACCGTGCCTTCTGAGTCAGGTGACCTGTAAATGCGCAAAAACTGTTTCCATTGCAGTTTTGCGAAATATTCCTTTTTTAAAATTGCCTGAAAAACCACCTCATGCGAGCGTGAAAAATTTTGTGCGATAAATGGGAGTTTTTTGCGAAATTGACGTTTTTCCATTGAGCGTATTTCCAATTCGCAATTTCAATTTGCGCAATTTGAAGGGTAATGGAAACACGGCTATGGTCTCTTTAACTTTCCCGCTCTAGAAGAGTACAATTTAAACATGATAACAATACATTTTACACAGATTTGAGTCATACAATAATTCAAGAAATGATAAATCATTCACGCTGATAGGAAACAAGACACACTTCTAATCACCATTTGATAGTTATAACAATTGCATGAATTATGTGTGATCTAAGCATAATAGTCACATATATAGGTTGTAACATAATACAGAATTATGCAGTTGAACAATGTTTGATTATAAGTCCATCATTGTTTTGGAACGATCGGATGCATTTTGATATGTAAAGGCCGTCTCTCGATTTTGTAGTCCTGTGTTTAAGGGAAGGTCAAACAGAGGTCGTTGAGAAGGTCTGTTTTAAGTGTCTGTCTTCGGTAATCAAACAATCCTTGGCGTTAACTCCGGATTTTCCTTGTGCGGGTCAAGATGTGCCATCTCCAAACCAATCCGTCTTTTTAAAACTGCCTAACGTTGACATCTTAAGTGTTCGTTCGCTAGTTGGGTTATCTCTTACAAGCGTTCTTTGTCTTATACGTAGAAGATTTAGTTAGTTTCCAGGCTAAGTGGCGTCCCAAATGACAGATCATTGGATTTAGGGTCTTGAAATTTGTCTCTTTCATAGTTCTGATCTGATCAGTTCCACATCACTAATATCCAGTTAATACGTCACAAAAGGAAAGTTCACATACTGTGCACAGTAGACTTACCACATACTGCAGAAAGAAGTAATGCTGTATGATTCCAAACGTTGTGTGTGTGTGTGTGTGTGTGTTCGTGTCTGTCTGCTGATATTCCAGTGTGATGATGTCTGGAGATCGTTTTTTTTATACATCGCTCTCCCCTTTGACCAGAATTACACTGCGTTACCTTTATAATCATCTCCAGCCTGCAGTATTCTGTAACAAAACTCTCTGCCACCTCACACTTTCACTACAGTCTTGCTATGAAACAGCGGATCAATATCTTAGGGAAGTGTGAACATTTTGAGGAGTGTGTTTGTAGAAACGGCGCTGGTCTGAAACTTTTAATGAGACGGTGTGAAGCCTGGCCTGTTCTCAGCACATGCAGCCTCTACAGTTTTTATTTTTAAACTCCAGTCTGCTCCACACCGGCCACATATTCTCTCCATTTTTTTGCGATCAGCATTTCATCAGCTGTCGGATTGCTCACACCGTCTGCTGCTTCTTTCCATCCCACGGTTTCGAGGTTCATTGACATTCCCCTGTGGCAGCGAGAAAAGACAGTGACAAGCAGAGAGGATTTTGCTTAAATAAAATTACAAATTGAAAAGTGTTCTTGGACGAAGCATACTTGTTGTGAAAAGTGAAAAGTGAAGTTTGAGCCGTGCAGATGGATGATGGGGGAGATGGTGTTGCTCCTTAAAATCAACATGCAATAAAGTGCACTTTACTCGAAAATATATGTTTGTTTTCATACTGGAGTTGCTCTCGAAGTTGCTCCTGCAAAGTAGAAAATTGACTTCACTAACAAGCTTTACAAAGCATCCCAGAAGAATAAGCTGGAGATTTTCATAAACGGTGTGATATTTTTTTTTTTGTACGTTTTTAGTAGTTTCTAAAATGTATTTTTATTTTGAATTATGATTATTTTAGTTATTTTAATTTATTGATGTTCTTAATTCTGTCAATAAAATCAAAGGGAGGGGGGGGGGGGTGCTTCAAATGTAATAATAAAAATATGTATATTTTTAAATCCTCAGGGGACCTTGCGTCACTATTATAAGTAACTGTAATTTTGGATAATTTCTGCGAAATTACTTTTAAAATTTCAAACACACAGATCCTCCATAGACAGAAATAATGTATATCTGAGAAAACGGACAATGGCTACAGTTGTTAAGGACTGGTCAGTGATGTTTTTAAGGCGGGGCTTAGCGAAGGGTCAATAGGACACCAGCAGTTTAACTTGATTGGTGTTTTTACCTTAGTGACGTTATCATCCAGTAAGACCTTCCTCCTGAATCATCAATGTATGATTTATGGCAGCAGTGAGCTGTGAGCTCACCAGGCCACTCCTTTATTGAGTATGATTATAAAATTGTGTATTTGTTCTCTGAACCTGTAGGTGTCTGATAAGTTTGCCTTCAGCTTGTTTGATCTGGACTGGGACGTCTTCATGCAACACATCGACGGAGCCGTTAACAGAGTGCCTGCTCTGGAGCAAACTGGAATCAAATCCACTGTCTGTGGTCCAGGTACATAAACAAACACACACACACACACACACACACACACACACACACACACACACACACACACACACACACACACACACACACACACATTCTTGTACATCTATCTTTATGAGGACATTCATTGACACCATTCAATGCAATCTCTAGCCGCTTACCCTAACCTTACCCATCACAACTATGTGCCTAACCCGACCCCTGACCCTAAACCGACCCTTAACCTAATTTTAACCTTATCCCTAAAACCAAGTCTTGACCCTCAAACAGGCCTTTAAACGGGTCTCAGGAAGTGAGGACCGGCCAAAATGTCCTCACTCCAATGGCCTAAAACTCAAACTGGTCCTCACAAAGATAGTTGTATAAGTACACACACACGCACGCACACACACACGCACACAAACAGACAAATCCATCAGATGCCCGTGTTACAACATTATGTTCTTGATACATTAAAAATAACCAGTTCATAAGAGTCATTTGTTTGGGAATCAAACTACATTTTTTCAAGCTGTATGTTTTTGGCTCTAAAAATATCTGGCTCCATAAGAGTACATTTTTCAGGAAACTTGGGTCACAGTTTCTGGTCTGTTTCTGACTCATGACAATTACCAGCTCATAAGAGTCATCTGTTCAGAAATCATGCTGTGTGTTTATGAATCAAAAGAGCTGGCTCATAAGAACCATCTGTTCGGGAATGCTGTATGTTTTTGAATTACCATAAAGAACCAGTACATAGCAATCATTCATTGAGGAATCCAATTCACTGATCACATGCTCATGTGAGTCATTTGTTTCTTTTCACATTTTCACTTTTCACATTGTAGTGCAAAGTTTAGGGTATTTCTATAGTCAATGCAGTATTTCTAGTATCTTCATCAACTCACTATACAGACCTTTTGACCGAGTTTCATCTCGCTGTGCTCTGACAGTCCATATATTCAAGTGATGGGCTAACTGTCAAATGACACTGCGCTCTGATTGGCTGATCTGTCACAGCTCCAGCTTTCCCCAGAGATTCAGTCAACCTTTACTGGCTGTAATAAAGGATGACAGGTGTGAAATGCCGCCAACACACTGTAGTGACTGTTGGTCACTTGCAGACGAGTTTCGGGTCAGTGGATAAGCACTCCTTAAATAATTTCGAGAGTGCTCTATCCACCCACTCATCAGCTATTAAAAACGAGATGGTGAGCATACGTGTAATTCAGGCCTGCTGTCATTGGACTTTTGTGTGAATCCCATTTAACGCATGATAATTATAAATTTTTGGTGTGAACTGCTCTCATTAACTGAATCCATTTTAGTCAAGAACTACACTTGAAAATCACGATTACTTGAATGAAGGGCACCTGTACGCAGTGCTATTTTCATAATGATTTCAGAATAAATAGTCCTCGTGAAGTGCTCGCGTTCTTACTGCGTCGCATTGACCTCTGTGACGCGAGCCAGTGCGTCGTCAACACTGGGCAGAGGTCTTGATCCACTAAATATTGGAAAACTGATGACTTAATTACCTTAATTATCTGGTTGCACATTAAACGAATAGTACGATTACTGATATACTTGGATAATCCGGATGTGATTTAATTGTGTTTCCTAATCGCTGCAGTTTAATCGTTTTAAAATGTTTTTAAATGCTCTAATGCTCACCAAGGCTGCATTTATTTGATCAAAATCACAGTAAAAACAGTAATATTGTGAAATATTATTATCATTTAAAATAACCATTTTCTATGTAAATATATTTTAACATGTAATTTATTCCTGTGATGCAAAGCTGATTTTTTAGCATCATCACTCCAGTCTTCAGTGTCACATGACCTTCAGAAATGGTTCTGTTGATGTTGAGGATATGTTTAAGCGTGAGTGTGATCCGCTGAGGGCAGTCAGAGCGCTTGGGTCGTTCCTCAGAGGCCATCGCTGTCTGTGTGTGGTGACGGATGAGTAAGAGGGAAGATGGATAAATAAAATATAGCTGCAACCTCACCCTTTCCTTTTGCTCTCTGTCGTTCTCACAAAGAGCAGATGATGCTCTGGAAAACACTTTCTCATGTGGAGTAATGGAAAAGGTGTGTCTCTTTTTCTTCATCTCTCTTTTTCTGTCTCACCTCTCAATCTTTCTTGCTCTCGTGGCCTCTGTTTCTCTTCACACTCGTTCTCCTTTGCATTTCTCTCTGTCTTCGATGCTTTTGAGGGTCATCCCACAATATCTTACCACTGAAAGCTTTGACCATTACGAATAGACCATTAAGTGAGCGCTCAGCAGCAATGCATTTTTAAAGAGCTTTTCAAAAAGATCTGATCTGACCCATCGGCAGCACCATGTGTCATACGTTTCCCACCTCTCCCACTTATTTCCTTACCTTTTGTACTTTATGTATTATAAACTGTCAGCAATTTATTTTTTCGTGAAGTACAGGAAACGTTATAAAAATACATTCAACTGACATTATAGGGGCTTTTATGGAGCCCCTGAAGGGACCTTTGCAAATATACATATATACAGTCTTTTGCGTGCCCACGACAAACGTTTGCGTTACAATTTCCAGTTTATGCGTACTGTCTATAACCTATTTCCTTTGTATGTCACTGCCATTTTACTATATAAATTAATGTGCATCCATACTCTCGTTTTCTATAAAGATCTATTTGCTAAAAATGTGGCTTTTGTTAGGGCAGTATACCGCTAATATCACGGCCTTATGTCCGCTTTAACGAATTTAATTCTGTGGCGGCCAAGAAACCGCGCCACAAAATAGATGGCTCAGTGTCCATTGTCCTATGCTAAGTTTAATGGTTCATAAAAAACATTGGAACTGTAAAAAGTGATCAAAATTTGGATTTTGTTAGGGCAGTACATTTTTATTGTCCCATATAAAACTTTAACGGCCAATTGGAAAATATTGGCACAGTAAAATGTACTAAATTTGTATTTCACAAGATCAAAACTCCCTTTATTAAACCACTTTGTCAGATTGAATGCATCCTTACAGGTGGCGGAGAAATGCTGAGTTTCTTCATTCAATTCTAACAGCGCTTATTTCGAGCAGAGCCATAAAGGACTTAAGAAAGCATTGCGTTATATAAAAGGGAGGCTCACGCTCGTACTCTCATTTATAGGAAAATGGCAGTGACGCACAAAGGAAATAGGTTATAGTATACATAACGTGTGAGCACACAAACATTTGTTTGCATGCTCATGTGTTACAATTTCCGGCATAGTTTATATATAGTTTCTAAATAGTTTCTCTTGAGCAAGTTTCTTGTGTGCACACGAAAGTCTGTATATTCTTGATTTTTGCAAAGGTCCCTTTAGGGGCTCTGTGGGCTTTCGCAAAGGAGGAACTTTTTCAACTAATGGCGGAAGAATGCGTGTTCGCACCGCAGGAACTGGGAATGATTTTAGTTCTAGGAACGCCTTTTGAGGGACTAAATTAGCTCCTACTTCAGAGAAGGGTCTAAACCAGAACTATAGGAACTATCAGCGACGCAAGTGTACGCTGATTGGCCGAACACACGCAAAACACCAGAACCCGCCATTTTTAAAAAGCAGTGTAAACACACAGTTTATAGCCTATATATTTACTCCATGAACATGGAAAACAGTGATAGATGGACCAGCGCTGAAGTCCAGACGCTCCTCGGCCTTTATGCTAAGGAGGAAATCCAAATTTTTACCGTTTTATACCGTTTTCTTTCTTTGTTTAACAGCTCTATCTGATTTATTCAGCAACCACAAATATAGCCGAGGTGCATGTTTGGATTTCTTACAGTTCGATCAAGTTTTGATGGCAGATTGGTCACAGCAAACAGCACAAGCGGCTTGTGAAGGAATACAGACTGGCTGAATGGCGCTTTCATTTAAGAAGAACATCTCAAATGGAGATCACTGAACTCCTGCTTACGTGTTTGTCTGTGTTTTCAGTTCATGGTCGCTGCTTCCGCAGTGTAGAGAGAGCGCATGGTTGCCACATTGCAAAGATTAAGGTAAATATGCAATATTTGCATTTATATGCATTATATTGCATATTGCAATATGCATTGCAATGATAAAGTAACAGAAAAGCTCTGATTATGGGATTTAAACTCTTGACATCTGGCAACCGCAAGCATGAAAGCTCGTAGTAGAGGCTTGTACAGCAGTCTAATGTTTTGACTCCGTTGTTTGTCTTGTCTTTTTCATCAACTATAGCATGTTGATACAGTTACAGTTATCGTTTAATGACTTTATTGTCATTTCGTCATCATCTCATATTAGTCATGGGCTTAAGCTTAAAAAGCTTAATTTACATTTATTGTCATGGTTTTCGCTAATGAAATTAACACTGCTCTATAGGGCACAGCTGATTGGTTCCTTTATCAGTAGCCAATGAGCTTGTTGCTCAACTTACAGATACTTAGTCAGAAACCCTCCACTTTCCCCAGCTCCACCTGTATAGATCTGCTACTGGTAATTCATGTACGCTATTGTACAGCAGCAGCATGTCTTACTTGCTCACAGCTGTGTGTCGTGTGTGTATTGGCAGTAGCAAGTCCCGCCAAGACCAAACAGATCAACATTTGCATACATTTTTTTTAGTTCATTGCATAATGTAATATCTTACATAGGCTAAATTAATATTAAACATGTCATGTTAATGATTCACAACGAAGCAACGGTAGCTAATACCTCACATGCTGTTATTACTGTTTTCTCATGTTAAATTTTATATAGAAAAATCTTGGTATTTTTACATTTATGAATGTGCTACATAAATATTTGTTCAAAGTTTGGCACATTATTTTTTACATTTTTGGTGCTAGAATATTATTTTTGTTGACAAAATACATCACATGAATAGACACTTATCACTGTAAAGCTGCTTTGAAACCATCTGTATTGTAAAAAGCGCTATATAAATAAAGGTGACTTGACAATACATGGTAAAAGAAAAATGGACTGAAATGAATTAATATAACATGAAGAAATGTTGATTCAATTAAAGGACATTTTTGTCAAAAGCAAAAAATAGATACTTGCTGTTGTACTGTACCTTTAAGAATTTGTAAATTAATAGATTTACTATCGGAGTAGCACACATGATGCATGTAATAAAATATTCACAGATATTTGAAGGTTATGTGTATATACATTTGAGTATTGAAGTTTCATCACATGAAGTTCATCAACACAAACACACACTTCTATTCAAATGTTTGGGTCAGTAAGAAAAGATTTTATGTTTTTGAAAGAAGTCTCTTATGCCCAAAGCTGCATTTATTTGTAAAGAAAAATATTAACAGAAATCAGTTTAATATGCTGATTTGATGCTCAATAAACTTTTTTTTTAATCAATATTGAGAACAGTTGTGCTTCTTTATATTTTTTTGAAAACCATGATACATTTTTTCTTCAGGATTCTTTGAATAGAAGGTTCAAAAGAACAGCATTTATTTGAAATAGAAATGTAACATTGTAAATGTCTTTACTGACAATTTAATGGGTCCTTGCTGAATAAAAGTACTAATTTGATCCCAAAATTTTGAACAGTATGTTCAAGAGGGCCATGTCTGCATTTGCGAACTTGCATAAAGTATGTTTCTGTCCCATTGTTAATTTGAATGGGCCACGTTTCTGTATACTTAATATACAGTGGGGAAAATAATTATTTGATCCCCTGCTGATTTTGTAAGTTTGCCCACTTAGAAAGAAATGAAGGGTCTATAATTTTTATGGTAGGTTTATTTTAATGGATAGAGACAGAATATCAACCAAAAAATCCAGAAAAAAACACATTATATAAAGGTTATAAATTGATTTGCATTTCATTAAGTGAAATAAGTATTTGATCCTCAAGCAAAACATGCCTTAGTACTAGGTGGAGAAACTTTTGTTGGCAAGCACAGAGGTAAGACGTTTCTCATAGTTGGTCACCAGGTTTGCACACATCTCAGGAGGGATTTTGGTCCACTGCTCTTTACAGATCCTCTCAAAATCCTTAAGGTTTCTTGGCTGTCGCTTGGCAACTCAAAGTTTCAGCTCCCAGCTCCAGATTTTCTATAGGATTAAGATCTGGAGACTGACGAGGCCACTCCAAGACCTTAATGTGCTTCTTCTTGAGCCATCACTTTGTTGCCTTGGTGGTATGTTTTGGGTCATTGTCATGCTGGAAGCCCCATCCACGAACCATCTTCAGTGCTCTGGCTGAAGGAAGGAGGTTCTCGTCCAGGATTTGAAGGTACATTGCCCCATCCATCAGCCCCTCAATGCGGTGAAGTCGTCCTGTACCCTTAGCAGAGAAACAGCCCCAGAGCATGATGTTTCCACCTCCATGCTTGACTGTAGGGATGGTGTTCATGCGGTTATAGTCTGCATTTCTCTTCCTCCAAACACGGCGAGTTGAGCTGATGCCAAAGAGCTCGAATTTGGTCTCATCTGACCACAGCACTTTCTCCCAAGCCTTCTCTGAATCATTAGATGTTCATTGACAAACTTCAGATGGGCTTCTACATGTGCCTTCATGGACAGGGGGACCTTACAGGCGCTGCAGGATTTCAATCCATTACGGTGTAGTGTGTTACCAATGGTTTGCTTGGTGACTGTGGTCCCAACTGCCTTGAGATCATTAACAAGCTCCTCCCGTGTAGTTCTGGGCTGATCCCTCACCTTTCTCACAATCATCCTTACCTCATGAGGCGAGATCTTGCATGGAGCTACAGACCGAGGGCGATTTGATTTTTTTTCATTTTGTATTTCTTCCATTTCTGAATAATCACGCCAACAAAAGTCTCCTAATCTCCAAGTTTCTTGCTGATGGTCTTGTAGCCCATTCCACAGGTCTACAATCTGGTCCTTGACGTTTGACAGCTCTTTGGTATTACTCAATCAAATACTTATTTCAATCAATCAAATGCTAATCAATTTACAGCCTTTATATAATGTGTTTTTCTGGATTTTCTGGTTGATATTCTGTCTATGTCCGTTAAAATAAACCTACCATAAAAATGGTAGACCCTTCATTTCTTTTTAAGTTGGCAAACCAAAATCAGCAGGGGATCAAATAAATATTTCCCCCACTGTAATAAGGTGCTTGGTTTATACAGTAAATCAAGTTTCCATCAATGATCTGGGAAGACTGAAGAGTTTTGCATTGAGAATGTTAGAGTGTACCAATGTACTCCATTGATCTCTTTGATTTCAAAATATTAGGTTTCTTCCTGTAGTTTTAAATTTTATAAAATAATATAGTCATGAAAAACAGATTAATAGTGTATTTTTACCCCTACAGAATCATTCACTGCAGACCACAAGCCTCTGATGGGTGAAGCTCCTGAAGTGAGAGGCTTTTTCCTTGGATGTGGCTTCAACAGTGCAGGTAGGTCATGGAGCACACACACACCCCCATGCACACGGCCACGAACACACACACACACACACACACACGCACCTTTCTCTTCCAGAGATGACCAGTGCCAAATGAATTATTTAACCCTGAAACCCTGCAGAGATCACATGCAAAATTCAGTCTCACCCACTCTCCATGTACACGCCACCTACTCAAGATCAACACAACTTGATCTCTGATCCACGCGTGTCCAGAGATCTAAGTCCATTGCAGTTGTATCCATCTCTTCCTTCCTTTACTATCAGCTGTAAAACTGGATAAATTGAGAATTACAACTCTGTTTAAAATAGAGATCACGATTCTCCCACCATTCTGAACAGACAACTAAACAAAATAACATGCAATTTACTGGAGGTTCTGACAAAATTCAAATTGCTGCAGTCTATTTAAAAAAATGTTTTTAATAATTTAAATTATTATTAAAAAATCGGTTCAAATGAATGATTCAATGACTCACTCACACTTGTTTCATTACTGAATGAATGTGGTTTTGAACAAATCTCTTGAATGAATGATTCAATGACAGATACATTTTTTAAGTCACTTTTTGCCACCTACTGGTGCAACAATGTAATTGATACAATCTTTATTTGAAGCGTTGTTACTTTCAAAAGGAGTTTTTCTCTATTGTCACTACCATAGACATCAGTGTTTATATCCGAACTATAAACTTTTATCCCAGCACTTCTGTGAGCATTTGAATTAGTGTAACACAAAAATAATGAGACTGTATGTGAAGCTGTTTCATACCTAAACATGACAACTGCTCTGTCTGTCAGCGCCAGCGCCAACGCAGATCTGAATGTTCACGGTGATCAGCCAAATTGTTGTTATTTAGAAATAAGATTCTGTGTGTTTGAATCGAGATCACAATCTTTTCACAATTAATCATGCAGCTACAATAGTCTGTGACGTTGCTTACTGTGACCATTTTAACTTGATTTTATATTGTATTTTTGATCTTATTTGTACTGTAGCTATATCGCCTAGCACTAATTACATTACATTCAAGTGCAAGATTAAAAGAAGGCATTTTGCGGTGGTATTTTTGGATGCAGATGGCTCGTGGTTTTGAAGGTCAGATGAAACTCAGTCTGGCTCTGGAGTAATGCTGATTGTGCTCAGCGTGGGCCGGGTCACCTTGCAGGCCTGAGACATGCTGACGGACAACAGGCCATGATCGCGTGAACGGATCGGAATACATAGCTATAGGAATCACAGTCAGATATTAGATGCATGCTTGCTTTTTTATGACACATTGATTCCTGACCTCAGCATGCAAAACTAATTACCTGGAAAGAAAGAGTACAAGAGGCTGTGATTGGTTATGTTATTCGATATACAGTACCAGTCGAAATTTGGACATTTTTACTGATACCAAACATGTGTGACTTTCTTTATTCTGTTGAACACAAAAGATGATATTCTGAAGAGTGTTTCTGCTAAATCTTCTCAAAGTCATGCAGATTTTGAATGACATCAGAGTCAATCAATTATGACACTATTAGATTTTGATTTTTAATGACAAACCATTATATCATCCATAAACCATTCCATCTTGGAAGAAGGATTGAAATCTGTGATGAATTATCCATATTTTTCTCGTGAAGAAAAACGTTACTTTCTAATGCATAACCACTCACCCTATGAATGTCAAAACTGAAATGAAAAGTGCTTAAAGTGGGTGTTAGTCTGGTACTTAAGGAATAAGATGTTGATCAGGGATTCTCCTTGAGCGTGATTGCATCAGAACTGTTGGATATTATTATTGTGCGTGCGTGTGTGTGTGTGCGTGCACCAGGGCATAGGATTCCATCAGTATGCATGACCACAGAGATGTCATCCTTCTCCGCTGCTTCCGCCATGTCTCCCCGTTCGTCTTTAGTCTGGTTTTTCACCCTTTCTCTATATCCCTGTTCAGTGCTACCATCACACCATTGGACTGGGACAGAGAAATGTGCAAGTGGAAGTTGAGTTGAAGAGTTTTAGGATGACTAGTTAACTGTCCGGACTGTTGATGTGTACCTGGTATGTGTGTGTATGTGGTAGGAGTAGTTGTTAATCTGAGGCAGATGGTGACCCATTGGGGATGTGATTGCTAAGAGCCGCTATCCTTCTGGAAAAACACACAGGCTCTCACTGTGGCCGACTTTGCAAACGAAAAGCAGCACATAAAATGAGTAGTGTGTCCATATTCATTGCATTTATTATTTATTATATTTTGCAGAAAATTACATTTCGGTTTTGTTTGAATAAACCTGTCATGAAAATATTTTTTTATTGCAGCCACCGTTTAAATGTTTCAACAACAAATTGAAGTAGAAATATAAGTATATTCTTTAAAAAGTAAAAAAAAAACTGCCTTGTGTGAAATTTAAGTGTTTACAGCTTTATATACAAATATTTTGTGTGACTGTTGATTATTAAATAAAATTATTATTTGATTATTTAATCAACTTTATTTTCAGTTTTGGTTTTCAGCTAAATGAAAACTTTCATTTTGGTTTTTCAATATTTATTTTGGTGCATCAAAAATGACCCTGGTGGCCTTCTTCCGGCTTGATTCTGAAGTGCACATACAGTGGACACTCTACTATCCCATGAGGCCACAGGAGAGGAGTTGTGAATGGCTAGTTGAGTCACATGACAATGGGTGTATCTGAAAGCACCCCCTGTACCCTCAATCACTGTTCCCTATAGTCATGGGCAAAAGTTCTGGCAGAGACATAAATGTTGTGTTTGCTGCTTCAGTTGTGCTGTTGATTTACATTGTTTCTAGATTATTGTGTAGGGTGATCAGAAGCATTCTAAATAATTGCAAAAATTACAAAAACAAAATTTTCACAGTTTTTTGGCCCTGGCACAAAATTACCAGGTAACATAATTTTACAAATGTTATCATCAGCACATGGGAAAGTGTGAGTAAGTACTATTCAGGTGAAATCACTCTATCATTCTGACTGGATTATAAGAGCGGACTGATTGCTGTAAAAGGAGGGAAGAAGTGCTTCCAATCATTGTGTTCTTGTGTAAGCAATGTTTACCTGGTGTAAAGTTATTTTCTCTGATGAAGTCTCTTCTGACTGTTTGGCACATTGGAAAAATCGATTGTCCGGAGAAGAAAAGATGAACTCTACCATGAGTGTGTCATGCCAAAAGCGAAGCATCCAGAGACCATCCATGTGTGGGGTTGCTTTTCATCCAAGGAAGTTGGCTCTCTCTCAATTCTGCCCAAAAACACTGCCATGAATAAAGAATGCCATCAAAACGTCCTGCAAGAGCAACTTCTCCCAACGATCCAGGAGCAATTTGATAATGATCCGTGCATTTTCTAGCATAATGGCACACCATTTCATAAGGCAAAGGTGATAATGAAGTGGCTCGGAGGTTATTACATTGAAATTTTGGATCCGTGGCCTGGCAACTCCCTGGGTTTTAATCCCATAGAAAACCTGTGGTCAATTCTTAAAAGGCGAGTGGACGAGCAGAAGTCCACAAATTGTGAACTCCGAGCCCTAATAATTTGAGTTTTGAATGAATGTTGTTAATAACACAACATGTTAACATCAAAGGCTTTTGGAATCAGTTGTGAGTTGAGCTTTGCTGTGGGCCTCAGTTGAGTTGTTTCCTATGTAGAGCGATTCGAATCGGTTCCCTCATGAGGTTCCACTGTTAAGACCCCAATTTGAGGCAAAGTTATTCGTTCAGGGGTAAAAAGAAGTTTGTAAATAGCTGTGCAATTTTACACTGTTAGCAAACATCCTGACGCTGCCCTTGTTGCTGAGAGCGGCGTTTAGATGAATATGTAAATATATGCTGTGCGCAGCGAAAATGACAAATGACAGCGGTGGGAAAAGATTTACCCCCGTCTGATCGTCAGACTGAGTGAACAAATTAACTTGAAAAGATTTCCAGGTCTAAGAAGGCGGAGCCCGAGAGCCACACCTACCTATTACATCATTGTCTACCTGTTACGTCTTCAATTTCGCTTGAAGTGTATCAGGGCCTTTAGGGTGCTGTCTTATGTTGGCGGTAAGCAGCAGGGCTGCTCTCTAGGTTTTGGAACAGAACCGTGTACTTTCATGCACCTACACACACATTGATGTGATCCGCGTGTCTCATATATAGCACTCTGAAGTTTCCTTCTCTCTCAACCTCCTCCTCTTTCATTTTATTCTCCCCTGACATTTGCAGAAATACTGCTAGTGATTCGGTTAGTGCTTTGATGAAGAAAGAGAACTGCTGTGTGTGTGTGTGTGTGTGTGTGTGTGTGTGTGTGTGTGTGTGTGTGTGTGTCCTGAGAGAAAAAGATATATGGGAAAATCTATTCACATGGTAGCACTAACTCATGCAAAGCTTAACTCTTATCCCGGCCCCAGTAGTTCAGCTGTAGCACAACACTGACCAAAGAGTAAATGGTTGTTGAGCCTCTGCAGTCACTGGGGAAGGTCATGGTGCTGCACCAAGGACATTTGCAGGCTCAGACACACCACCTATGCACTGTTTGATGCATATTATTCTTGTATTTTTGAGCATTTGCACTAGATTTTACACATTGCACATTTTAACACAGAAGCCTGAAATGTCGTCATGTTCTAAGCTGTCATCATATTGATCTCATGTGTGACTTGATTTTGCCCCTCATTATTTATTTTTCTTTATTATTTAAAGGAGACCTATTATGCCCCTTGTTACAGGAGGTAATATAAGTCGCAGTTATCCCCAAAATACCCCACAGATTATTTATTATACCATGTTGTAAATGCCCATTTTTGAGTGGAAGGAAAAACAGGCTATTTGCGTGCATGTATCTTTAAATGCAAATGAGCTGCTGCTCCCCGCCCAGTTTTCCAGAAGAGGGCGGAGCCTTTACAGCTCGTGCATCGGACACTCTGCCATAAACTAAAACATCTGTTTGGTTTTGATTATCATCTCTATCACGGCCACGCTCTTCGTCATCATGGATGCATTATTTGCATGCATTTCAAGGCCATATCAGTCTAAAATTCTGAGATATGGTTTTCTGAAAGCATTCATCTAAACCATACGCACAGAAAGCTGGATGTCAGACGGCCTGTCCCGGGAGTGTTAAACTAATATCTCTTTCACCTCTTATTGTGCATAAACTGTCAAATACACACAAGGTTAAGTCAAAAACACACAAAGTTAATGCACAAACACATTGCGCTGTAATTATGTCTGTGAACGTAAACACCAAGTAAAGAAATCGCATGTGTTTATTAGATCTGTGTATTAAAGTGAAAGCAGCGTAATATACCGTACCTATTGCTGTATATGCTGGTAATATGAATCAATACAACAAAAGAAAAACAATCAGTGCTCTTTATTGAATTAACTTTAGTAGCTTTCATAAGAATACATTTCTTGCGTGAATGCTGCTGTTAAATGCTAAACATGGCGGACTGTGTACGGCTCACTCAGGGGAGGAGCTATGCTAATAGGGCAGATTCCATGCCAGTCGTGGGCGGAGCCTTACGTCACATTAGATCACATTCCTGAATGGCTCATTTTGAGACACGGTTTCAGATTTATGGGGAAAATAACAAACTGAATGGATGGATTTTTACCACAATAGAGTGGTTGTGTATGCAAACTGCTGACAAATATATTCAAAAGCAATAAAAAGTGAAGTTTGCATGCTAGGTTCACTTTAAAGAAAACAAAAGTGTATTTTTTGTGTTGTGGATGTCCCAGTTGGGAGACAGGATGCACAATATTCAGAGAAATGTTTATGTTATATATTTTGGTCGCATTTGTGAGAGATTAAAAATGTAACTGGTTGTGTCAAATAGGCACATAATATCGGTATATATCGATTGACATACCCCTGAATCTAATAGAATCACAGAATATTTTGAGGTATTAGCAAAAATCGTAATGCTGGCTAAGAGAATCGATATCATATCGTATTGTGAGACAACGTCAGATTTACAGTACACCCCTAATAAACATCAGCAACGGCATCAAATTGCATATTTTTGCTCACTTTGGGCCTTTCAATAAAATGCCTGATGTATCAACACATATGCAAACTTTTTTTAAAGATAAAAAAATAAAAATTGTCTAAAGGTTCAATAAAATGTCCCATTTCAAAAAATTAGATTTTTCTGAATATTATTTCGTGGTTTAAAACGTGTTTCTTTTTATTCTTTTGCATCTCACTTTTTAAACGCAAAAGCATGTTCTGTATGATTGACCCCTAGACAGCCTTGTATTAGAGCGTTCTTGGTTAGACAGCCTAGTGTCTCTCTGCTTTGTCATGAGAGCTCTAGAAATGCTTCATCCGGCGTGAGGGACACGGAGTGTGTTCGAGATAAAGCAGTGACATGGCATGGCACTCGAGGTGGCCATTACTCAGCGACTCTGTGGTTGTGGGCTAATGTTAATGAAGTCATCAGCCAGCTAATGAAGCAAAAGTCCTTTAGAGACGCCACTCTCAGTGCGGCTCTTACACTCCAAGATCCTTTTATGTGTCTCTCACTTCACAGTGTCCTTCATTCCTCCTTGGTATTCCTCTACTTCTGTTCATTATTCTTCTCTTGTCTGCTCAGAGCTCGTGAAGATTGATTCAGTCTGACAGCACAACTCTTCCGGGTAACGTTCATGTTGAATTGATTGGCAACTCTCAGTCAGAATGTTTCTAGAGAGGTACTTTGTCAAACGGTGCGGTTTGTTGCTTAGGGTCGTACACAAGTTTGACTGATTGTCTGAAGTAGGATAAAGGATGTAGCGGGCTGATGATTGACATATGCTCTGTGATTTGATTGGCAGGTATGATGTTGGGGGGAGGATGCGGTAAAGAGCTGGCTCACTGGATCATTCATGGGCGTCCCGAGAAAGACATGTACGGATACGATATCAGGTACGTTTAGTGTGAGCAAGTGCTCCTGTGTGTACTACTTGATGTACTGTGCTTGAGGCGGGGCTATGGGTTTGGCCGGCCAATGGGAGACCCATTGAGAGCTTCCACATTTTGAGTCAGACATGACATTAATTCGAACATGAAAGTAATTTACTTATGGTTCAGTGAGTCAAGAACTATTCAGAACAAATAAATGAGCCAGTTGTTAGATGATTCAAACCAGTAACTCATGACTTAAACCAAACCGATGATTTGTGAATCTTTTTGACTGATTTACTAAAGGAATCGGTTCACAAGAGTCATTAGTTCACAATTCAGACTACGTTTAACACATTTAAACAAATTAAAACTGAAGAAGAGGATTGACTTAGTGCAATTGCTACGTTTCATTTACATGTGTTCATTTACATGTGAGCTGAGCTCAGATGCTCTGAGTTTGGATCACTTATAACATGCATTTGTGAACACAATTTGCGCCAACTATCTTCCCAAACTTGTAATGAGAAGCACTTATAAACCAGCTGTTGTCAGCCATAGAGAAGCTTTAAGGGCTTTCTGCGGTTTTCTGACAAAAAATCTTGATGGGTTAATGTTTGAAAATTAAGAAAGCCATTAATATTAGTAATAATAGTTTTTTCATACATAAATCATAAATTTACACATACTGAGTTAGACTAAACTGGAAAGGGTCACAGCACTTACATATTGTTGTCGTATTGTTAGTTTAACTGCTTCTATTGCTCTCCTCATTTGTAAGTCGCTTTGGATAAAAGCGTCTGATAAATGATTAAATGTAAATGTTAAAATAAAATGTCTATTATTATAATTTTTTTAAATACAATTTTTTTTTTTTTCATTTTACTGTAAAATGTTATTTTTATTCAGTAGTAATAATAAGAACATTGTTTTAGAGTACTATTATTATTTTACAGTCAAAATTGTGCAACCCTACAAACAAGCACAGCAAACCTGGATTTTTTTTTTTTTGCATTTTTTTTTTTTTGCATTTTAAATTGCAATTGCAATTTTTAATAGATTAGATTTCTAAAAATTGTGCAGCTCTAAATCAGACTATACTGACACAGGAAACTGAGTGTTTTAGTGTAGTGGAAGAATTCAGACTTTCAAGAAACTGTTAACCAAACTAAACATCATGAAGATCATGCTTTCTACTACCGGTAAATATCAAGTTCAGTCATGAAGCTGTAGTCTAGAGGACTCGGGTTGATTGGTCCTTTACATGCAGTCTCCAAACAATCACATCATTACCGCATGGCTCAAGCTGATTGGCCTCTGCTGTTCCTGCAGCCAATGAGATTGCTTGCTCAACATTTAAATGGTATGGTTCGCTGTTAGCTGTAGGCTAGTAGGCAGATTTACTATGAAACCCTCCACCTCCCCAGCTCCACCTGTCTAGATCTGCTACGGGATTTATCTATATATATTCATGCAGCAGCAGCAGCAGCAGCAGCATATCTTACATGCTCACAGCAGTGTGTCTGTGTATCTGTTAGCAGTAACAAGTCCATACTTGCGCTGCAGAAGCAATAATCAGCAGCAGCGTAGCAGATCTAGTCTGCCAAGACCAAATACATTAACATTGACATTTTCATGAACATAACTAAAACTATTTTGAGAGTTGTCATGATTGAAATAAGTATCAGGGTGCGTCTCAATAAGACTCTATAAGTCCTCATTGTACATTGTCACTACTGGTATTAATGAAAAACAGCAGAACTGATATCTTTCTAAAAAAAAAAATTAATGGTATTTTAAATATGTTATGATAAATACTTTGCTTGTTACATATACGTGCAACATTTCAGGCGTAAATACATTATAAATGTTAGCTAGATTGTTCATTACCTGTCTAGCGATGTATGTGTATGCTGAAATATAATTAAATAATGTTTTTTTATTTAAAAAAAACAAAACATCTATTACGTGTCATTGTGTATTGCGTTGGTGATTTATGTTTCATGCTTCAGAACTTCCGTTAAGGGAACATAGTGAGCATCGATGCTCCCTGGTGTTCACAGTGCATTGTGGTACTTTTAAGGGAGCGAACGTTTCAGTGCACTGGTTGGATTTTGCGATTGAAACTGCCCTTAAAATGACCGAGTGTGTTACACGTGTGTGTGTGTGTGTGCTCTATGTGCTTCTCCATTTCTTATTTCATCTCCCTTTGTCTGCCTTTCAGGCGGTTCCACCATTCCCTGACCGGAAACAACCGCTGGATCCGAGAGCGAAGTCACGAGTCATACGCCAAAAACTATTCAGTAGTTTTTCCCTTCGATGAACCTTTGGCCAGCCGCAACATGAGGAAAGATCCCTTCCACCAGGTTCTGCCCTTCTCTTGCATCTCTTTATCCCCTCATCAACCACTGACTCAAGACGTCTTTGTTTAACTGTCCATAATAATCATATATAATTTCCTGCGCATGCATGTGCATTAGACTAGTGGTTCTCAACCGTACTAATGTGAAATGAATGCTCTTTCCTCTTTTTCTTTCTGTCTCGGTGTCCTGCTTTCACACCCGTCTTCCTGTCAGTTTGTAATTGCTTGTGTTGAGACAAAAGAAATTCCACAAGCCTGATCCGAGAACAAGTTGCGTTAATTACATCAAAACGTCATCCTTTAAGTGTAAGTCATTATTTAACTTGAGAAATTTCACAACTTGGCAACTTAGCTTTCACTTAGCTAGCCAAAAGTGTTATGTGTGAATCTATTAGCCAGCGTTTTGCTGCCAGCATCTGTGGCGCTGCTCAAAAGACTTGTTGCTAAGCTACTGCTAAAAAGATGATGTTTAAGTGTTTCCAAAAATACCACTTTGTTCTGGCTAGGCTCCAGGCGTGAAGCCGCGTAAGAAGGCTTCATCCTAGTGAATAATAGCCTGCTGAAATATAGATAGCTAGCAATAATAACACTCTGCGTTCATTTAGACCACTGAGCCTCTCTAAGATGACTATAAATTAGACATTCCTCTTGAATATTTCATCTCTTTCCGGCTTGGGAATCTTAATCCAGCTGAGTTCTAGCAAAGGGATGTGATACTGATAACTTGGTTAAAAAGACACCTGCCGTTCATCTAATCTCAAAAGTTAACTTTTCAACCTTCGTTTATATCAATATGTAGAAATGTTGAACATTATTTTGTGTGTCAGAGGAAATGTTCACCTGAAAATGTGAGTTCTGTCATCATTTACTCACTCTCATTTTATTTTATTGACTTTTTTTTTTCTTTTTCTGTAGAACACAAGATGCTATTTTGAAGAATGTTTAGGCTGTTCTTTTCCATATAATGTAGGTTTTTATTGGGTTTGTACAATACATTGATATATATAATCGATAATGCAATATGGCTTAATGCAATCACTAATCATAAAGGTTGTGATTTAATTAAGTAAATATATGCACAATTTTGATAATGAACTGCGAACACAGTGCCACACTTCACTCTGAAACTGGCAAACTGCCAAAATAAAATCTCAATGGTTTATTGTTTGAAAATGAAGAAATTAAGTAGTGTAATAATTTAACACTCTGCTATAAAACCACCTATTCATTCTAGAATGTTTAAGGATTGTTCACCCGAAAATGAAAATTCCGTCAATAATTACTCACCCTCATGTCGTTATAAACCCATAAGACTTTCATTCATCTTCAGAACACAAATGAAGATCTTTTTAATGAAATCCGAGAGCTTTCTGTCCCTCCACAGCTACGCAACTACCACATTCAAGGTCCAGAACAGTAGGAAATACATCATTAAAGTAATCCATGTGACTCCAGTGGTTTAACCTCAATTTTACGAAGCGACACGAGTGCTTTGTTTGCGCTATAAAAGTAACGCATGTTCACACAACAACGTCTGCTCTGTCGTCAACACAACAAGCATGCCTTGTGGTGCCCTCATGAACTGCATTTGAGATTCATATTTTGTAAATAAAGTGGTAAATTATGTTTTTTTGCGCAAACACTCGCATCACTTCATAAAATTGAGGTTAAATGACTGGAGTTACATAGGTTACATTATGGGTGTGGAGCAAAATGAGGATGATTAATTAATGACAGAATTAAAATTTTTAGGTGAATTAACCCTATTAGTCTTAATTAGATTTTGACCAACATAAGGCTGAATAAATGATGACGTAATTTTCATTTTTTGTTGAACCGTCCCTTAAATTCACAAGCTTTCTATCACTGACACCACATAATTGTATTTGCTCAAGAAATCAACTGTGCAAACCTTGACCGCATGCAGATCCTCGTCAGGTTTGTTTTTACCTCTAGAAACGTCTGCTTTCCATTTCTTCTCAGTTCGATCAACACCTATTTTACCACATACTTCTTTAAATTCCTCTGTTAAGGACAAGCATGTACACCAGTGGCTCATTGGCAATTAATTCATGCGAACAGTATTTTTAGCCTGGGCCTGTCAAAGAACACTAGCATTATCATTATCAAAGAAAACAATAAATAATAGCGTTTCATGCTGGATAAGAACAAGCTGCTGTGTGTGACTCATGGAAAGCTCGTCAGCTCATACTTTACTCCAGGAGAAGAATGTACGGACTTCAAAAGCCCTGGAGAAGGAAGGCAAATTGCCTAGCAACCAGTGTTTCTCTGGCCTGGGAGATGGAGAGCGTGAATCTGGTGCTGTGTGGGGGGCCGGGAGGAGGGTGGACCAATTCCTTCTTTTTGTTTTCGAGCTCAAGAATAGCTGGAGAAATCGTGATGGGCTTTTTCGAGCGGTGGAAGACAAAAGCATGAGGGAGGGATGCCACATCTGACTCTTTATTCTGCCTAAACTGACATTTCTGCTCAGAATCTGTGTTGATTGCGATTACCTACATGGTTCGGGACCCCAAACCTATGCATAACTTATCCTGCTCTGTTTGTGCTACAGATATATGAATGATACCCCAAATTGTGTGACTAGTTGAGTAGTGTTTCTAAGCAATTAAACCATTTTGACTTGGATCACTAAACAGTTATTTAATAAAGATAATAATAATAATGTAAGTTTGCCGATTTTTAAAGTCGTCTTGTATTGTCACAGTGTCTATAGTATAAAATGATTTCTCTTTCTTGGTGCTAGGACAGAGACAATCACATTTATTTGTCATCGTGTTTTGCTTCATCAGACTTTTGAGAGCTCCAGGGCTCCATGAGAACTGCAGATGAACCTCCCACGGAGAGGCGGATCGACAAAGGGTTATTAACAATACAGTGCTGTTAGAGTAGGCTTATCACTGAAAACTGCATCATACTTTTTCTACTTTTAAACGCCGTTATGGTAAACAAACTATGGCTTTCTTACCTGTACACGATGGCGTTTTGCTTTGGGAAGTTGGGCAGAACTGACAGAACGACGGTTTACTCGCAGTTGTTTCGCCTCCTTTTGGGCCCAGACACTGTTCGTTGTCGTCCAGTTTGAAATGTTGACTACAAACACAGAGGTTTTTCAGATTTTGAAATCTCGCGGTGTTCTCTCCATATTTACGATTCTTCACTGTCTTTTGCCTCTGCCTACAACATGCTGGATCCTTCACTGGAGACTGAAATATTTTATGTTTGATGGTTGTGTTATTTAACAGGTGCTCGAGGAACAGGGCTGTGTGTTTCAGGAGAGACACGGCTGGGAGAGACCGGGATGGTTCAACCAAGATGGACCTGCTCAAGTGAGTTTTCAACACACACACACACACACACACACGCACACGCACACACTCACTTCTCACACATACACACACGCACACATACACACACGCACACACAAACACGCATGCACGCACACACACTCACTCGCACGCACACACACACACACTCACACACATACTGTACACACTTACACAGACACACTCATAGATGCACAAACATACACACACACACACGTGAACACACATACACGCACAGATGCACACACATATGCGCGCGCACACACACACTCACACACACACACACACACAGATACACGCACCACAGACAGACACGCACACAGACACACACACACACACACAGATACACACACCACAGACAGACACACGCACAGATACACACACACACAGACTCACAGACAGACACACACACAGAGACACAGATACACACACACAGGCACACACAGACTCACACACACACACACACATACACGGATACACACACCACAGACAGACACACGCACACAGATACACACACACACACACACACAGACTCACAGACAGACACACGCACACAGATACGCACACAGATACAGACACACACAGGCACACACAGACTCACACAGACACACACACACACACACATATGCACCATTACCTCAGTATAGGCCAGAAATCGTGACAGTGTTGACGGTTGATTGGTTTGTCTGCTAATCTTGTGTTTGCCATGGCCTTTCCTCAGGTTCTAGATTATGATTTCTACGGAGCCTACGACGTCCCCAAGAACACTGTGAACAAGTACAGCCAGATACTTGGCAAAGAGTACACTTTTGACTTCCCTCCACATCATGATGTGGTGAGCAACATCTGTAGATGTTTGTGAGAGTGTTTGTTTCCAGTTCCAGTATTTATTTAATCTTTTATATATATATATATATATTTATATATTTTACATTTTTGTTTGATCCCAGATACGGGACGAGTGTCTGACCTGTAGGAATGCTGTAGCTGTGTTTGATATGTCTTACTTTGGTAAGTTTTACTTGACTGGGCCGGATGCAAAGAAGGCTGCTGATTGGCTGTTTACAGCTGATGTCAACAAAGCTCCAGGTGAGAATCTCTGTCTGCCAATTCTGTCTCCCATCCATCCACACTGAGCGTATCTACTTTCACTCTTTTTTTTCTATTCTTCACATATAAGATCTGTAACATATAACATATAATATTCTGACCACATACTTTCAGTGGTAAACCTTTCTGAAGTGTAATTATCTTGACTGATTGTGTGTTTCAGGCTCCACAGTTTACACCTGCATGTTAAACAAGAGGGGCGGAGTTGAGTCTGACCTCACCGTCAGTCGTTTGGAGCCAAGCCCCGCCCACATCCCACTGACACCCCAATCTAACGGTAAACAACACGCATGATTCGTTCTGTTCAGGGTCACAGAACTGATGTGTAAGGCATTGAAACAGGACGTTGCGAGCATCTCATCAGCATGTTAGGAGGAAGTCATGAGTTTATATTCACATCGTGTGTGTGTGTGTGTGTGTCCTGAAGGTGATGCGTATTACCTGGCCATTGGAGGTGGTGTGGCGCAGCACAACTGGAGCCACATCCAGTCAGCGCTGCAGGACCAGGGTTTCCGCTGCACACTAATAGACCACACTGAGGACATGGGCATGATCAGCATACAGGGACCCAAGAGGTTAACACACACACACACACACACACACATAAACAGACTGTTCAAAATCTAGTGAGATGTTGATGTGAGTATACTGTATATTCCTTCTTTTGGCCAAATTCTAAAGGCCTGTTGTGATATGACCAAAATCGTATTTCACAATATGATAATTGTTTTTTTCACGATAACGATATATATATCACGATAAAGTTAGTTTTATTTTATTTTAGCTATTAAAATACGAAAAAAAAAAGCAAATGATAATATGACAATACAATAGAACAAATAAATTAAATAATCTTTCTGATATAAAGGTATATTTAACATGTAAGAAATGCTTCAGTAATTGAATAATAATAAAGTGAAAAAAATGTATAACCTAACTGTTTACTCTTATGTTTACCCTCTTCGTTTAGTGGTCACACTTGGCTCCTTTGTGGTCAAAAGTGAACGAAGCCTTGAAATGTAACTTTTTGATTATTATTTTGAAGGGGATTTTAAGATACTATGCAATATTTATAAAAAAAAAAAAAAAAATATATATATATATATATATATATATATATATATATATATACACGTCTAATATATATATATATATATATATATATATATATATATATATATATATATATATATATATATATTAGCTATATATTAGCTACATAATATATATTAGCTATTATTCGCTTTTGAAAAAAAAAAAAAAAAATCTAATATATAATAATAATAAAAAAATCAATTAAAGCAGTATTCCATGTTAAAGATTAGTGCCATCTGGAGGGAGTAAAAAAAGAAAAACGTATCAAAACGTGCCATGGTGTAACCACTAGATGCCTATATAGTTCTATATAAAGTGCCTTATAAATTCACTAGTGGTTTTTAGACATAAATAAATACTTAGTTTTATTAAGTTGTGGAGTTGTGTCAGATTTTGCATTAATTTTACTACAGTCAAACTTGAACACAGAGGAGGATATTTTGTTACACATAACATCAAAATTCAATAAAAAAATAACATATGTGTCTCTACATGTGTGTGTGTGTGAGTGAGTGTGTGTTTGAGGGGTTGTCTGTTTTGTACTCTTGTGTAACCTCTTCCTTCCTGTTGTTTTTTTTTACTGCATTGTGGCTGAATTATTGATTTTATTTCACACATTTGCAAAAACTTGCTCTGTGTTATAGTCACGCTATTTCATATATATGTGTGGGGGAAGGGAGTGGTGTGGGATAGTGTGTCTATTTTGCACTCTTGATATTTTAGTGTCTCACCCTTTAATTGCTGTGCACTTTTCTCTGCACAGTGGCTGATTTGTAATTTGTACCACTAAAAGATTCTCTAAGTTTTCATATTTTTTCGTATTTCCCAGTCATATCCTATCTCGGTTATTTTTAACTGCGAAGGAGCCAAGTGTGACTCCCCCCCCAACCCT
>CM040839.1:23882354-24002354 GCA_022828995.1 Vimba vimba
TGGCACAATCAAAAATGCCATTTGCCTTGTAAGCCATGCACCTTTCACAAGCAACTTTCATTTTCACGTCATCACAACTTGAATATGAAAGCGCCCGAAACAGATGTGGTCAGGACCATTGACTAAATGCATTGCATTTGAATATTTTACGCATTGAACAGCCTTATTTTAGTGCAATCCTTTAGTGCATGCTCAAAAAATAAAAGTTTTCAATAGATGTAATCAAACTGAAGAAAAAAAAAATCTATGCAATTAAAGGAAGATTTTTTTTAAAAAAAAGAAAAAAAAAGAAATTTTCATTTCGTCAAGCCTATGCAATAAAAAGAAAAAGGATTCAGCTGGATTTGATTTTCTGCACTACCATAAAACAAGTCATTCATCCATTGTAACAAAGTATTAAAATAATACTACATTACATTATTTCATTTTTTAAACACTGGATATTTATATTATATATATTTTTCTTCTTCTAATGAACAAAGTGGATGTAATCCAATAGAGAAATGGCAAATGTGATCCAACTTATAGCTGGGTAATATTTAGTCTTTGACAATATATGTCTTTCTATGTTCTGAAATACTTACTTTTTTTTTTTTTTTTTTTTTTTTTTTTTGGCAGAGGAACATTTCAACAAAACAGCCATTGTTGCCAAAAACAAATTCAAAATATTTGATAAGAACTAAAATTTAACTAAAAATGTCTCTATGCACTAATATTACAATAATAAACAGCAATCTCTACAACATTTTAAGATTTTTATACATGAAAATTGCGAAGAATCAGTTTGAAGTGAACAGTTTGAACAAATTCATGGAAATGAATGAAACTGACCAACTCAAAAGCTGAAGTTTAAATCAGAGACACTTTCAGTGCATCTCTGTCATTCTTGCGAATCACAAGACGAGAAAAGGATCTTGAATTTACTCTCATTCTTCAGCCAGACAAAAAATTGCATTAAAATCAATTTTAAGTGTGCTTAATTTTCACCAAAAAAGTAAATATTCCACATTGCCCGGGCCTAATCAAACGCATTAAGCAAATAAACATTTTACAAATTGAAATTGAAACGTAATTGTCACAAAATTTTAAAGAATTATGTTGCAGTAACTCATTTAATTAACTAAATTGAACAAGCAGCAAAAATCTTCTTTTTTTTTTTTTTTTGAGTGCAGGCAAATACAAATCTTGAATGATACACTCGGTTGAGCATTAATAATCTTGATTATGACCGCTGATCAGAGCGTTTCCAATGTTAGATGCTGTTTTGTAATCATGATGGGGATGTATTTTTATTTGATCTTCATATGCAGATACAGGCAGAGGGTACTTTAATGCATATCGTGGTCAGAGGTAAACACCCTACAGCAGTGTGTGTGTGTGTGTGTGTGTCCTGCGAGATGAAAGCCATTGTTATGCTAATGCACTTCGTAGCAGAGCACCCACACTCGTGTTTCAGACGCGCTCTCACTCGACGTCCATCGCCACGCTCAGGCCCGTGCTCTCCACCCCCTAGAGTCTCTCAAACACTCCCTCTGAAATCAAAGAGCTATAGTAGCACTCCAGGCCTCTGAGAGTAGAGCCTGACCGACACACACGCATCAATGCATGCCACCTCTCCTCGATATTCAAAGAATGCCGAGATACAGCGGCAGAGAGCAGTAGAAACACTTAGAGATAAAAAGGCACAATGGAGAGCGGGCTACAATCAAATTGAGACGCAGGTCGGGACAGATGGGACCCTGTATTAATTGTACGGTGGTCTATTCACTGGGCCACTGCTGGAGCTCCAGCTCTCTGAACACACTCATACAGGCCCACAGTTCGGATGGCTTTCAATATACATAACCAGATCATGGCCTGGGTACTTCTGGGTTTTTTCTGGGTTTTCTAGTCGAGATGGATTTATTTTTCTATTATTTATATTGCTTGTTAAGATTAAAAAGCTGACCAAATAAGCTTTTAATCTAATTTTAAACTTCTAAATTCTCTGTTTTCATATCATTATCTACAGTGATCATGAGATTTGACCAAAAAAAAAAAAAAAAAAAAAAAAAAATAGACATTGATGTACTGTATCAGTTTCAGCACAGCGTCTCTTCTACTTATGTACAATCTTAGAAATGTACATATCATTATAAATTCCTCATAGACCTTTATATTATATTGAATTCATTGATTCATTGGTTGTATTTATAATAAATTAGGTTTATTAACCCTTTGGTGCTGCTCTCGTGGTGGGCAAAAAATGACAGATTTTTCTAATTTTATTTCGATGAAATGACTATATTTTAGTTCAGTAATGTTTTTTATTTAATATTTTGTATTTTTAGGGAATTTTATGGTACTATATTGTATTTATGGAATAGTTATAATCCATTTATTACCTGTTATTCACTTTTTGAACATTGACCTGAAAATGAAATTTCCAACTTAAACTGTCATAGATCTTGTTGATAAGTTTGATCTCTTTTTAAAGAAGACACTTGGCAGATTATTGCTGAAGTGAAAAAGGTTTTTAAAAAAAGTGAACGTGAAGTGATAGAAGTTTAAGTTTATTATTATGAGAAATGCACAGAAATACTATTTTAAATTTTATATGAAATATATAACATTTCCAAAACATGTTTTACAGTAATTTTCAGCTATAAAATCAAAGTCATAAATCTGAACAAGATGTGTTTCAAATTTGAGGTTGATATCTCTATTTCCACTACATGAAATTCGTTTCCCATTCATTTCCAATACAGTCGTTGTGTGTGTACGTGTGTGTGTGTGTGTGTGTGTGTGTGTGTGTGTGTGTGTGTGTGTGTGTGTGTGTGTGTGTGTGTGTGTGTGTGTGTGTGTGTGTCTGTCTGTCTATCTCTCTCTCTCTGTGTGTGTGTGTGTGTGCATGCGTGCGTGCGTGTGTGCACATTGCAAGTGTCAAAATCTTTACCAAGATTCGTACCATTCCAATGGTGTTAAAAATTCTATAAAAAAGGGTTGTGAACCATAAAGTATTTATTGCCATGAAATGCATTTTAAAAAATGTGGTCAATAGTTTGACATTATAACAGTTTCATTCTCTCCTGTGTTAAATTGTCATCAAAAAAAGATAAAGTTCCGGCATCAGGATTTGTAAATATTTGTACAACTCTAAAGTTGTACAAGCAAAAACTTGCTTTAGGTTTAAAATTATATAAACACAATGCTATTGTTCTTTCATTCATTCAAACATATGTGTACTGTACATATACTATGTAAACATATACAAATATGAATGAGATCCCTCTCAAGGTAGTATTGACATGACAGTACAAAATATTTCATGCAAACCAAAATAATTATAGTTATTTAAAAATGTGAAAATGCATAAATGACAATGTTTACAATGAAAATTATATGTATGTATTAAAGAATTTACTAGCTGATTAAAATTACTATAATAACAACACATTGCATGTTGTTTTTATTCAAAATGCAATTTTTGACTGTAAAACTTCACTGAAAAAAATGGCGTACAAACAATTTTCACTCAGAAATTCCTAGTAAATTTCACAATTAATTAAAGAAATGGCAAGTAACACTTTGAATTAAACATGAAATTTTGAAGTACAAACTCAAAGACTGAAATAGTATTGTCTTGTAAAACTCTCCAAAAATCTTTGTTTTATGTATAGCTTAGAAAAATATTTGTTTTACAGTGTATGGTGTAAAATTACATTTGATTCTTCAGCATATTTTTGGATTATAGCAACATTATTTGACTGAATGAATTATTTGACTCAAATTTAAATTTCATGATGCATTGCATCATAAACTAAAGAATCATAGTTTAATTCAATTGTTTTCAGAGCAAAGATTTATGCCCTTACATGTTATTATCCTATTATAATGTTTCTATCAGGCTTTGATTCTTTTTTTCTGTAACATAGTTCTTCATTCTGGTCATTATAACTTGAAAGCGAGAGTTACATTCACAGAGGATGCCATGTTTTGAACTTAACCCTCAATTAGAGAAGTGCACCAACTTACCTAATGAGCCACGCAGTTCGGCAGATGCCTGCGACTTTATTCCCAGTGGGTAATCGTCTTACCAAAATATATATCAAATTAATTTTTTGATCTGTGTCGGCGTCATGACAGAACATCCCCTCTTAAACTTTTAAACCAAAGCAAGCATACATATCAAACACCCCCCCCCCCGCTCACTTCTCATTACTTTACCGGAATTTCAGTTGAGCAAAAACAAATAAACAAGTTATTTGCATGAGAAATATTACCGCATTATAACTATCATTAGTGACTTTTTTATAATAACTTATAAAGACGCAAGGCCAGGGTTCAGTTTCAAGCACTAGAGTAAGAAGATTAAAGTTTTATTTGATTCACTCTCCGTTTTAAACATGCTGTTGTTGGGAAGAAAATGAAGTGTTTTTTTTTTTTTTCAGCTGATTTTCTTTTTTGCTTTTAAATGTTGCTTTTGTTTTACTTTTGTCCTATTGTTTTCATTTCCAATTCACTTTTCATCAAATTTCCATTCATTTATTATAAATGGAAAGCTTTAATACTTAGATTTTCTTTCCACAATACCGCATTCCCTCAGATCCGACCTTGAGCACTTCTCATGCGGGATTTGAAGTTTTTGCTAAATGGATGGTTGATGTTTGCGTGTTAAGGGATTGAACACAATGCAAAGCAAAAGTCAAAAAGTTTAAGAAGATGAGCAGATATTAGGCCTTGTTGTGCCTTCTGTCCGCTCATAAAGAAAGTGATTTTGGGCCGAACTGCTCTTTATCACACTGTGCAAGGCTCTTGAAAAGCGGCTCCCGATCTGGACCCCCAATCATGAAATTACACAGAGCGTCTTAAAGAGCGAGGTTAAAGATTATCTGATAATCGTGGAATGCATTAGCCACTCCAAACTCTCCACAAAGATGCTGTGGTTTTCACTTTTCATAATTAAAAGAGTGTTTTTATTCTTTCGTTGATAAGTACTCTGAGAAGCTTTCCCTGTCCGGGCCTAAGAGCCTTATGATTAGATTGTTCATTGAAACTGGACAAAAAGGCCATCCGGGAACAGATCTTTGAAGAGTAATCCACTGGCTTCAACTCGTACAGTAGTTTCTGCGAAATGCTTTACTGGGTATTGCGTACAGATTCATTTTTTGCAAACAGTTGTATGTTTTTAAAGTTCATAAGTGCATACTTAAATTTTCCCCCAATAGGTTCAGTTTCAGTCTATTCAAATGTAAAAAAAGCCACGCTTTTTCATTCAAATACCAGCAAATACAAACGAAATGACGTTGATCAGGCCAAAAGGGGTTCAAACTAAAGGTTTTTCCAGCTATTGTGGTTAAATGACTTGTAGTTCATTCACACATTTCCCCACAGCTGTGTGAGGTTATGGAGAAAGACACACAGTGTGTATGAGAATGCAGATGGCGGCAGCTGCTCAGGATGCTGCGTATGGATTTGTCTTCCTCTATAAGTTCAGTGATTTGTCTGTTTCTCCTGAGTTGATAGGAAAGCATACGTTATGCTGCCCAAACATATGTCTGTAAGCAAAGTCTTCATCTTGCAAAAAAAAAAAAAATTCCTTCATCTTGCGTTTAAGGCGATAAGGTGAATTGTTACAGACACGAATAAGGGAAGGGAAATTACCCTTAGGGCAGGGTTTCTCAAACTCGGTCCTGGAGGGCCACTGTCCTGCACAGTTTAGCTCCAACCCTGATCAAACACACCTGAGCAAGCCAATCAATGTCTTCAGGATCACTAGAAACTCACAGCTAGGTGTGTTTGATCAGGGTTGGGGCTAAACTGTGCAGGACAGCGGCCCTCCAGGACCGAGTTTGAGAAACCCTGCCTTAGGGGAACATTTAGTTCCCGGGGGACCGTCCTGGTGAGTAGTTCCTATAACTGAGTTCCTATAACTACCCGGTACGAAAGCCCCTTATGCCACAGAAGAACCATTTTTGGTTACCCAAAGAACATCTCAGTGGACAGTTTTTAAAAGAACCATTTTTTTTTTCTTTGTGTGAAGAACATGTGGAACAAAAGGACCTTTTTCCACTATAAAGAAGTTTTTGTGGAAGGGAAAGTTCCCTTTCGTCAGCAGGGAACTCCGACGCCTCGTCGGGGGAGTTCCCCTGATGAATTGGGATCACGCCAGGGATCCAACCGCCTTCGAGAGAGTTAACAACGAGCCAATGAAAGAGAAACTGAATTGGCATGCAATATTTGCATTCCGCGGCCCGCCTACCAGCGCGGGTATAAAAGGCGGAAGTAAACATTGCGCAATGCTTATCGCCTCGGAGCCGAACAGGATTCAACACTGTCTGCTGCTGTTTCCTTCGCCTGAGAGAAAAGAAAGAAAAAGAGTTTTTCCATCGAGTCCTCTTCGGGAAAGAGTCCTCTCTATCTGCCGGTGTTACAGCCTGTCAGCGATCGCCGCTTCCTGCCGCCAGCCGTGCCTTTTTGATTAAATCAAAAGCCGTTTTCACGGCTGGTATTGAGTGCCCACACGGGCTTGCAGTTTCCCCGTGTGTGGCCGCGGTGGGTCCCTGTGTGCTTCGGCACGTGAAAGAGAGGTTCTCTCTCTTTCCTGAAAGAGCTTTTTCGGGCGACCTGCGCCTTTGTCTACGTGACAAAGATGTCATCTCGCCCGTGCGTTTCTGGATGCGGTAGACTTCTGTCTCAGGGTGATGGTCACAGATACTGCGTCTCGTGCTTGGGCTTACCGCACGCAGAGGCAGCATTTGTGAATGAGTCATGTTCTCATTGTGGGAACATGACTCTGGCGGCGCTCCGCTCGAGACTTAAAATCCTTCAGCAGAAAATTGCTGAAGGGGTCCCTTCAGTCTACACCCGTTCTAGTTCGTCTGCTGGTTCAGTCCAGCAGGCGACTACTTCGGCTGTGGCTGTTGGTGAGCGTATGAGGGTTACAGTGCGGAATATCTTGCCAGGTGAAATACCCTCACGAGGTTCCCACTCCTCTGTAGCGCCGTTGCCATCGGTGCCCTTGTTGGAGCCACTGGAGCCGCCCCGTGCGGTTCCGGTTGTTTTCTTCGGGGCGCCACCTGAAGATGCGATGTCTATCGCTGCATCGGAGGGAGAGCGGTCATCCTCGGGTGACGACTCAGTTGAGTTGGCCGCTATGCTTGCCCGGGCGGCCGCGAATGTCGGGCTCGTGTGGAACCCTCCACCGTGTCCCGAACCTTCGCGGCTTGATGATTGGTGTATTGGGGCGGGTCGCGCTGGTTCTCAGCGTCCCGCCCCGGTCCCATTCTTCCCGGAGGTGCATGAGGAGTTGACGAAGTCATGGATGGCACCCCTGACTGCCAGACATAGACCGACTCACTCCTCCTCCCTCACCACCCTGGATGGTGGGGCGGTTAAGGGATACGAGGGAATCCCCCCAGTGGAGCGGTCAGTAGTTGTGTCCGAAGACCGCTTCCACTTGACGGGGTGCCCCTTCACTCCCCTCCCGCGCCTGTAGGTTCTCCTCCGGTCTGACCGAGAAGGCTTACACGGCGTGTGGGGAAACCGCTTCCGCCCTGCATGCCATGGCGTTGCTTCAGGTCCACCAGGCCAAGGCGCTTCATGACATGCAGCAGGGTGGTCCCGACCCAGGGGTGCTGCAGGAGCTGCGTGTGGCGACGGACTTCGCCCTCCGGGCGACGAAAGTCGCCGCACGTTCTCTGGGACGGGCGATGTCCACTTTGGTGGTCCAGGAGCGCCACCTTTGGCTTACCCTCGTGGATATGCGGGATTCAGAGAAAGCTAGATTTCTGAATGCTCCCATATCCCGAGGGGGCCTTTTCGGCGACGCGGTGGGGGACTTCGCCCAAGAGTTCTCCGCCGCCCAGAAGCAGTCTGAGGCGCTTCGGCATGTCCTGCCCAGGAGACGGAATGCTGCTGGTCCGTCTTCTGCGGCCGAAGAACCTCGGACTACTCGTCGCCGAGGGCGCCCTCCTGCGGCTGCCTCCGCTCCTCCTCCTGGGCAGCAGTCCAACCCCAAGAGGCGGCGCGGCAGTCGTAAGAGGGCTCCCCCGCCTGCTCAGCCACCTCCGACCCCCAAGAAAGCCAAAGGGAAGAGGCGTTCCTGAGACGGGCGACCCAGAGGTTCGAAGAGCTGCTCTACAGGAGGGGGCCGGGTGGAAAATCCTTTGTTTGTGTTTGTTTCTGTTCCGCCACCGACCAGACGGTCGGTGGTACCCAAAACTTCAATAAAAGAGCAATTTCTTCCTCCTCTGGGTCATTCACGGTTGAGACTGCTGAACAAGCAGTCTCTCCCGTTAGAAAGTGGGACGGCAGTGTGCGCCACCCTCAGGTCTCGCCACTCTCAGTCCCCTCTCCCCAGCTCTCAGATAGCAGTGGCGCCACCTCGGTCACGCCACTCCTGTCTGCCGCTGGGCGGGAAGGCAGAGAGACCAGCAGCTGCCCTCGGGCCTTGCTCCTTGTCTCCTCCCCTTCCCTCGCCAGGCGACAGCCCACAGCAGAACACTCTCGGGTCTTCTCTGCCGTCTGTCCCCCGGTGGAAGCAGGTAGGTGTTGTCCAAGTACACACCCAGACCCCGCTCTCGGCCGCTATAATGCCACCGGAGACGTGCCCCTACCTTCCACCTCGCTGCCCCTCCGCGGGTACGCCGGTGGTGCGGGTGGGCTCATTGCGCCGGTCACTTGGGGCCTGGTTAGCGCTCCCGAGTCCGAATGCATCCGTCCCCGGGATTGGTTTGCAGCGATCGACCTGAAGGACGCGTGCTTTCATGTCTCGATTCTTCCCCGACACAGACCATTCCTTCGGTTTGCTTTCGAGGGTCGAGCATATCAGTACAAGGTCCTACCCTTCGGACTGGCCCTGTCGCCCTGTGTCTTTACGAAAGTCGCGGAGGCGGCTATTGTTCCCATGAGAGAACAAGGCATTCGCATTCTCAACTACCTCGACGACTGGCTCATTCTGGCACACTCGCGAGAGATGTTGTGCGATCACAGGGACATGGTGCTCCGGCACCTCAGTCAGTTGGGGCTTCAGGTCAACCGGGAGAAGAGCAAACTCTGCCCCGTGCAGAGGATCTCTTATCTCGGTATGGAACTGGACTCGGTCGCTCAGACTGCGCGCCTCACGGAGGAACGCGTCCAGTCGGTGCTCAACTGCCTCAAGTCCTTTCGAGGCAGGTCAGCGGTTCCACTGAAACAGTTTCAGAGGCTCCTGGGGCATATGGCAGCCGCAGCCGCAGTAACGCCGCTCGGTTTGTTGCATATGAGACCGCTCCAGCACTGGCTTCACGATCGAGTCCCGAGGTGGGCGTGGCAGAGCGGCACGTTCCGGGTCAAAGTCACCCCGCACTGTCGCCAAACCTTCACCCCTTGGTCGGATCCTGTGTACATCAACCGACAAGGTGGTCTGCGCTCCCGTCGTATGTCGCGACTCGCCTCCCACCTCCTCCTATGGAGTCAGAAGCATCTGAGGTCGCTTCGTGCCGTTCATGTCCCAGGGGAGTTCAATTGTGTGGCCGACGAGCTTTCACGTCAGCCTCCCCTTCCGGGAGAATGGCGACTCCATCCTCAGGTGGTCCAGCTGATTTGGCGAATCTTCGGAGCCGCACAGGTAGACCTGTTTGCCTCTCCGGACACGACCCATTGCCAGTGGTATTACTCCCTGACCGAGGGAACTCTTGGCACGGATGCCCTGGCACACAGCTGGGCCCGGGACTTACGCAAATATGCGTTCCCCCCAGTGAGCCTTCTTGCACAGACACTGTGCAAGGTCAGGGAGGACGAGGAGCAGGTCCTTTTGGTAGCCCCGTATTGGCCAACCCGGACTTGGTTCCCAGAACTCATGCTCCTCACGACAGCCCCTCCTTGGCCGATTCCTCTGAGGAAAGACCTTCTTTCTCAGAGACGGGGCACTCTATGGCACCCGCGTCCAGACCTCTGTCTGGTCCCTGGACGGGACGCGGAGGTTCTAGATGGCCTGCCACAGGCAGTGGTAGATACCACCTCTACGAGGCGCCTCTACGCTCTGAAGTGGAACCTGTTCGTCGGCTGGTGTTCTTCCCACGGGGAGAACCCACGAACTCGCCCGATCAGAGTCGTGCTCTCCTTCCTACAACAGGGGTTGGAGCGAAGGCTGTCTCCCTCCACCCTCAAAGTGTATGTTGCCGCTATAGCCGCACATCACGATGTAGTTGAAGGTAAGTCCGTGGGGAAGCACGACCTGGTCATCAGATTCCTCAAGGGTGCTAGGAGGCTAAATCCACCTCGCGACTTGCACCCTGTACCCTCTTGGGACTTAACGTTAGTGCTTAAAGCGCTCCAAAGTCCTCCTTTTGAGCCTTTACTGACAGTCGAGCTTAATATCCTGTCCATTAAGACAGCACTCCTGTTGGCATTGGCTTCTTTCAAGAGGGTGGGGGATCTGCAGGCTTTTTCGGTCGACGAATCGTGCCTAGAGTTCGGGCCCAGCCTTTCTCATGTTGTGTTGAGACCCCGGCACGGATATGTGCCCAAGGTTCCTACCATTCCCTTCGCGGACCAGGTAGTGAACCTGCAAGCGCTGCCCCAGGAGGAGGCAGACCCAGCCCTAGCTTTTCTCTGTCCCGTCCGGGCCCTCCGGGTTTATATAGACAGAACGCAAAGCTTTAGGACCTCAGATCAGCTCTTTGTTTGTTACGGAGGCCAGCAGAAGGGGAAGGCTGTCTCCAAGCAGAGGTTAGCCCACTGGCTAGTGGATGCTATCACCAGGGCTTATGAATCCCAGGGTGAGCCCTGCCCACCCAGGTTGCGGGCTCATTCCACTAGGAGTGTTGCCGCTTCTTGGGCTCTGGCACAGGGCGCCTCGCTAACAGACATTTGTAGAGCTGCGGGCTGGGCGACACCGAACACGTTCGCTAGGTTTTATAGCCTACGTGTGGAACCTGTTTTCTCCCGAGTTCTTGCTATGGCCAGTAATTAGAGAGAATAGGTGTGTCGGCTTGCGACGCCTTTCCGTAAGCGGATAGGTGCGTCTTTTGCTCCGTTGGTTACCCAGCAAACGGCTAACCTCGTGAGCTCCTCCATCACCCCCTCCGGTGCCAGGCGTTGCGGACCGTCCGGCTCCAGGTCTGCTACCTTCAGTAAGGAGTTGCTAGTAGACTGGGTGTCTTTCCAGTGGTCCCTGCAGTGACCCATGATTGCCACGTGCACTTCAGCCGTGTCTTCCCCTTGACAGACTCATTCTGTCATCCCTGTTGAGTACGCTCCTCACTCCTCTGGACTGGGACTACCTTCAAGGGTTGCCATATGTTTCACTACCCTACTTGGTTAGTACATGTGTGTATTTGAGGGCCTTCCTCTAGGCTGCCTCAGCTTCCGCAGCGTCCCCCCCTTATTGTCTTCCTTGGGATGGGCACGCTTTCCCAGTGTTATCCAATATCCACTGATTGGGTCTTGCGGAACAGCAGTGTGATTCCCTAGCTAGCTCCCGCAAAATTTTCTGGAAACTGCTGCAGGGTAGCTTAGCTGGGCGCTGGAAGGGGCCAGCACCATGGCGTTTTGGTAGGGATCCCAATTCGTCAGGGGAACTCCCCCGACGAGGCGTCGGAGTTCCCTGCTGACGAAAGGGAATGTCTCGGTTACGTATGGTAACCCTCGTTCCCTGAGTCCAGGGAACGGAGACGCCTCGTCCCGTCGCCATGTTGCTTTACCTTCGCGGAGGACCGGACACTGTTCGGCTCCTCAGCGAAAAGCATTGCGCAATGTTTACTTCCGCCTTTTATACCCGCGCTGGTAGGCGGGCCGCGGAATGCAAATATTGCATGCCAATTCAGTTTCTCTTTCATTGGCTCGTTGTTAACTCTCTCGAAGGCGGTTGGATCCCTGGCGTGATCCCAATTCATCAGGGAAGAACTCCCCCGACGAGGCGTCTCCGTTCCCTGGACTCAGGGAACGAGGGTTACCATACGTAACCGAGACGTTTTCATGGATGTTAAAGTCCCACTGAAGAGCCTTGAAAAGCACAGCATTATTCAATGTGTTGGAGTAATTTCCACTGAAACAGGAAGACAGGGCGGGACATATCAAGCAGCTCCTCCCCTTTTTAAAATAGCCAATAGCGTTTAATTTATATCACAGCTCGGCCAAAGCTGTTGAGCTTCGTAAAGCCGCATTTGACAGCTTATGACAGCCACTGTATGATTCCCCTTTTAGATTTAAAATGAAACTGTTACCAAAGCAAAACAGTGATCATAATCATGCTGAGGATGTGTATGAAAAGTATGTAATTTATGTTGGTGCATGGCTCCGGTGTTACCTCTTCTACTTGTCAGAGCTGTTTCTAATGCCGAGTCTGTCTAACCATTTCTCCTCCTAATGTCCTTCATATTACTTTATAATACAGTATTCTGTGCAGAATTCAAATGGGTCTGATATGTTTTCTGGTCTTCGCCGACTCGATCATATGATCCGCTCTGTGTATCGTGTCTCTGGACCGGAGCTGTGGCGGGTCCTGTGACACTAACGTGAAACCAGACTTCATTCGCCCCAGTGGAAAGCATATTTACACTGTCTGAATCGTTCCCTGTCCCCTAGTCCACTATGTGCGATTCACCAATGTGTGAACAAGTGATCAATTTCAGCTGCATCTTCAGCATCTATTTATAATGTAGGGGGCGGAGCTTCAGATTCTAGAGAGCATTTGATTGGACAGAAAATCTGATGAGAAGCTGAAATGCAGAGTGATGTCATTTTGGCAGAAGTTAAAAACTGTAAGTTTGAATGCTCATATCTTCTAAATGTGAATTTTGTCATTTTGTCATTTTCAGAGCACACTAGCTTATAGAAAACCTTAAGACTAACATATTCATACTAAAAGCAACAAAAAAAAAAAAAACCTTCAATTTTGATTTGAATGTCATTGAACCACAAATGCCAATAAAGAACCTTTGTTTTTAAGCGTGTATTCCACAAAAGGTTATTTTTGGTGGAAAAGGGTTCTTTAGGTTATTAAAATATTCTTTACACAAAGAAAGATATGGTCAATTTAAGAGCTGTTCACTAAAATGGTTCTTTTATGCATCACTGCAAATAATCCTTTATTTTTAAGAGTGCGCGATTAAGGTCTGTAAAGGTGGACTTCAGTGTTTGCTGGCTTTGAAACAGAAAGTTAGCCGCACTGCCCCTGTTAATATGGAGGTAGCGTTCAGATAGTCTCAGTGCAAGTGCAGGAGTCAAAGCGAAGGTCCTGGCTCCCGGGCACATCCCAGCAAGCGTGACTCCCCTCTCCCCGTATCTCTCTCTTGAATGCTGCATCTGCAAGAACTTTATTAAGGCAAGCGAGCGGTGTTATGCATCTCTGTTTGACACTTTAGAATTACAGCACAGGTGTTTCAACTTAAAAGGGTCTATTCATTCACGCCAAGCCGAGTGACAAGGAGGACCACAGGGGCCACGGGAGGATAGACGCGATCCAGGCAGGCGGCGGAGCGCTCGTAGGGTGTTTGAATGGATGATCGGTGAAAACAGTCGCCCCATACCCAGAGGGATCAGACCCAATGATAGTCTTTCTGCGGCTGCTTAGAACATAATGCATGTGCTATTGGGCCAAAGTGATAATGTGCTTTCTGTATTCCCTGCTCTCCCTTTATCTGGAGGAATGAATCAAATAAAAGAAGAGAAACAAGATTTTCGACCCATTGCTTTTGATTAAGTGATTTAACATGCAGAGTTCCCAGGCTCGGCAATATCTCTAATGGTCTGGAAAAACAGGAGAGAGAGGGAGGCGATAGGAAAGCTTTGGTCAGCCTTGTGCAAGGAACATTATCCAGAGGTGTGTGTGTGTGGGTGGGTGGTGGATGTGGAGGGCGGAGGGGTAGCTGTTAAGAACTTTAAAATGTGCCCTCTTTGCTTTTTCAAAGGCTAGTTGGTGTATTATGGTTAAGTCGGCTTTGGGTTTGTGAAAGGCTTTTAACACCCCCCCCCCCCCCCCCCCAAAAAAACAAAACAATACAAATGCAGCAAATCTTAGGAAACCGAATGATATGCTGTATTTGATAATAATCAAGTCCAATATAAGGAAATAGGGAATCCATCAAATGTATTATGAATGTTTTATGCATGATTTATTGGCGCCACAACTAATAGAAAGTCTTAGTGCAAAAAAAGCATTTGTAGATATTTTTAAAGCGTTTTTTATTTCTAAACTATAAGGCTGATTATTTCAAGATAAATGTGTGCAACATTTTACATTACGTTACAAATGTGTGCTGAACAAAATTTGTAGTAGTATGAATTACTTTGAAACAAATTTCGCTCGAAAATTGCTAGTAAATTTCACAAATTATTACAAATAAATGGCAAGTAACACATTAGACTAAACGTGAAATTTTGTAGATAGACTGAAATAGTATTTTCTTGAAAAACGTACTCCAATAGTCTTGGTTTTCTTTACAACTTCGAAAAATCATTTTATACAGTGCAGTTCATTACTGTTAAACTACTTAAGTAAATACCCAGTAATATATACATTTTTTAAATGTATCAGTTCTTATTTGTGGTGCTAAGAAAACACAATGAAAAGGGTAATTACATGGTTATTATAATTAATAACATTGTAATAACAATGTAACTACCTCCGCAAAGCCATTATACGTTAAGTGCTTTAGTTTATTAGCATTAAACTGTTCTTATTTAAATCCACAGTATTATATACATTTTATCAGAATGTTAATTATTTGTCTCGCTAAAGTGCAAACAGTTTGACAAAATAAAGATATTTAATCATGTCAGAAAAAAGAGCTAGTAAATGTTTCTCAGCTCACCTAAAAAAGAGTTTATTTAGTTTATTAGCAGAATATTACTTACAGTATTATATAAAATAATTCATAAAAATCTGATTTTTTATAAAGCGTATAGTGTCCTGCTAAAGAGCATAAAATCTGCCGAGATATAGATGTTTAATCAAGAGTTACAGTACTTTACTCAGCTAACATAAAAAAAGATGGTCAAAGACTATAGTTATCGACCTATAATGTTGTTTTCCATCAGTTTTCATGTGTGAATTCCATGCACAACGACAACCTCCAAAAAACAACTTTTCTCCACAGGCAATTATTACAAGTGTGTCGAAAAGAACATTACCGGTAATTATGGCAGGCAATAACTGTAATGATCAGAGTGGGACCATTAGAATGCAGAGGAGCAATTAGAAGTTAATCAACTAAAAGGTGGTGAATAATTATAATAGCAATCGAGAGGTTCCTCCCGGACGATACGCCCCGCTCTGTTTCTAAAACGCTGCAGCAACGTTTGCCAAGAACGCATCGCCACAGCTGATTCCAAGCTCAATTTTAATTTTAAAGCCGTTTATGTGCTTTTCCACTCGCAGCTGAGCTTAATGTCTCTGATTCGCTCTCAAATGAATTGCAGGGGATATTTACAACTGAACCGCAAGCTACGTCTACTTGTCTTTGTGTTTTCCCAGCCCTGCAGAGGAAGGCCATACAGTAATTGCCATGCATTCGAGATGATACGGGTTGTTTGTTTGGAAGTGGGTCTATGTGTGTGTGTGTGTTTGTTTGTATAGCAAAGTGGAGTTTGTTTGTGTCATATATCTCCAATGAGACTGAACCATAGGCTGCTGAAACTCACACACGCGTGTACATCCGCGCACACCGTACTAATGGTCTGTCTGACAGAGGTAATAACTTGTTGTGTTTAATTGCACTTTGTGTATGAGGTAAAGAATTGACTAATTAAGAAGAAGTAATCAGTGCAGCGGCACTAGGAAAAGCCCATCAATAATTAAAGCAGGGAATGCATCAGTGTTCAGTGAAATTAAACAAGAGAGAGTGTGTAAACAAATGCAAAAGAGCTAATAAGGGCCAAACACAGATATGCATTGTGTTTCAAAATGTGTCGCAATCCATAAAAGAGCATGTTCACATTGCATTCCCAGGTGTTACAGTGAACATTAGCGTAAACTTTCTCTGTAAATTATTGTCATCGCACTGCAAAGTTTGAATAGCATCATACCAAGCAGGTTAGTTAAGGCTAAAGTGAGTTATTGGTACAATAGTTGAATGGCACATTATATATTTAAAGGTAACTCTATTGTCCCCTACTAAGGTTTGTTACGGTCAGCAATACAAGAACACACATTTAAAGGGATAGTTGACCCAAAATGTTTAATTATGTCATCATTTACTCACCCTCAAGTTATTCCAAACCTGTATGAGTTTCTGAACAGAAAAGATGATGTTTTGAAGAATGTTGGTAATCAAACAATTGACAGTGGCCATTGACTTCCATAGTAGGAATAAAATACTGGAAGTCGATGGCTACCGTCAACTTTCTGATAACCAGCATTCTTTAAGATATCTTCTTTGGTGTTCAACAGAAGTAAGAAACTCATACAGGTTTGGAAGAACTAGGGTGAGTAAATAAGACAGATATTTAATTTTTTGGGTGAACAATCCCTTTAAGCACTGTGCAATGGGACACTTACAGTGTGGTATACTGATAAAAACAATAAATAAATAAAAAACTTGAAATATATGGTAAAAAATGGCAGCTGTGGTTGCCAGCGCTGTACCATAACATTTTAGGGTTTACATGACTACTTAAATTTACAGTAAAAAAAATAGTTTTTATTAATCTGATATTATTTTAATATTCTAAACTTCTAAAGTCTGTTTTGTACTGTTAGGACAAAACTACAATAGTAGTTAAAATAGTATTGCCGGCGCCAGCGTGACCTTTCAACGTGATGACGTAGTTCCCTGTCCGTTTGTTGATCAGCTCAATCTGAACTATTGAAGGTAAAAACAGTACAAAACAGACTTTAGTACTTTAGAAGTTCAGAATATTAAAATAATATCAGATTAATAAAAACTATTTTGTACTGTTATTGTATACATAACTTACAACAAAAGCTAAAAAGAAACATAATTATTAAAACAAAATACAATGTGTCATGTCTGGAATTGTGGGAATGTCAGTTTATAGATTTTGACTGTAAAAATTGAAATTACCATAACTCCAAAATCTGTACATTAAACAGTATTTTACTGTGAACTTACATAAAATGTCCATTAATGTCTCTTACAGTTTTTCACCATAGTAGGGGAATTTGTTTTTAACCAATTAACAGGTAGCATTTTAAATAAAATTAAAAGAGTTAAGTTAACAACCATTGTACGGAAAACTCTACTCAACATAGTAACTATAGTATTCATTGTAAATTATTTATCTGTGCACATGATGATTTTTTAAATAATTCATGTGTCTCATAATCTTTTATCAAAATAACTTCTCCCTCTTGCAGTTCATCTCTTCTCTTCTCTGATGATGTTTTTACTGGCGTGAGGGCGGAGCTACCTGTCACTCACATAAAATCCACCAATAGCAAACCACAACCATCCAATCAATTTGTTCAGGTTGGAGAAGCTCTTTCACTCTGATATACGTCTCAATAGGGAAGATAAGACTATTGCAACTTCCGTTTCGAGCCGACTTTACGATTTTTCACTATTTCTGGGTCTCTGAATAAATGTGACATTGACCATGTGAATGTCTTTGTACAAAAGGTCAAATTTTTCTTCTTTTTTTTTTTTACTATCCATGTCAGCTCGAGTGCTGCTGTCATTAAAGCAAAGGGGATTTTTTGGCTGGTAAATTTTTTTCGATAAAAAATTATAAAATACAATTTGCATTGGGCAATGAAAAATATGTATGAAATTGGAAAAGAATAAAAAAATAAAAGCATTTCCATTAGCCAGAGTTTTGGACCCTCTGTACGCTGTGCTCAACAGCATTGGCATTTATGTACGTTCTTGTGTAGAGTCTGGCCTAAGACTGACATCACAGCAATACAACGTCTGAAGTGTGTGTGCGTCACCCGTGTGCTGCTATAACCCAGAAGGCCATCTCACCTGCGCTCTCTTGTCATTGAGTGTCCGTTTTCCACCCACTGATCAATGTTAATTGTCATTTGAGTGTTTATTCTCTGCTGTTAGCGCTCCCTCCCCTTCCTCTTGGCCCCTCCAATTTGCGCGGTCCTGTTAAAAGTAGTTTATAGGTCCGTTTGGCTGGGGGACCTGGAGGGCAAGAGCTTAATGAATCTGTCACGGGCCGCTCTGACTGACACGACAGGGTAAGTGATACATGCGATTGCGATTGACTCCCTAATTACTGCAGCGGTGATGTCTAGAAGGACGTCAGGGCCAGAGGTTAATAGTGCTGGACAGCTCTTGCTCTCTCTCTCTTTTCCTCTCTCTCTCCTGCACCAGATTGCTGTCGATAGCAGCCGTGGCGCCTGTCAAGGCCACGGTTCAGACCTGATCAATCAGAATGTAACTGGCCTGTTCGACTCCCAGTGACTGACAGCTGGCTCTATTGCCATTTTATTTCCTTTACTTAGACGCTGTAAATAGTTTGATTTGCTTAGTCAAATTCAATAAGCTCGCTGCAATAAATCCTTTTGTTTGGCCGGTAAACATTTACCTGACGTGTAATTTAAGAACAGCTTTGAATAATCGCTTTGCCTCAACAGCAGTCCTGATGAAAGGATAACTACTTTTCAGCTCAACTGTTTTTGAACAGAGTGAGGGCCCGTTCACACCAAGAATGAGAAGAATATAGGTAAATACAATTGTAATCAAAATTATTCAACCCCCATTTTAAATCAGGTTTATTGGAAAAATGTACGGACTATCAGCTGTTTGCAATGAACAAATCAAACAAAAGTAATTGAAATAGCTCAACACAACAAATCGTTTAAGTGGTTTCAACTTTTAATGACGTCTGCAGTTTTAAAAATTATTCAACCCCTTCATGGCAAGAATCTTTAGTATTTAGTAGAGCACCCGTATACTGTTATGAGCTGCTGCAAACGAGATGTATTTCCGGACAGCAGCTTCTGGCAGCGTTTCTGAAGAATCTTAACCCGTTCCTCATGAGCAATGGCCTCCAGTTCAGTAATACTCTTGGGTTTGCGTCCTGCAACCGCCTTCTTCAAATCCCACCAGAGATTTTCTATGGGGTTCAAGTCAGGTGACTGTGAGGCCACTGTAGACTCTTCCAGGACTTCTTCTGCAACCAAGCCTTGGTGGAATTTGAGGTATGCTTGGGATCATTGTCCTGTTGGAAGGTCCAAGCTTCAGCTTCCTCTCTGACGGCATGACGTTTTCTCCTTGGATTTCCTGATACTTCAATAAATCTTGCCTTCCACACACTGCAGGTTTCCAGTGCCAGAGGATGTAAAGCAGCCGCAGAGCATCACGAGCCCCAACATGCCGAACTGCAGACAGAGTGATGTACAGCATATGCTTCATTCTTCTTCCTCCAGACACACCGCTGATCCAGAGGGCCGAAAAGTTCCAGTTTTGTTTCATCGCTCCACAGAACAGAATCCCCAAATTTCTGTGAAGACAAAGTAATACCGTATTAAGAATGTGTATGTGCGCAGGCGCGTAGTCTTTCTTTACAAAGTGACATCACCAACTACTTGTCTGGCCTGCATAATACAGCGTTATTGGTCGTTTTCACAGATCCGTGTGAACGGGGATCATTTTGACAACGTTGTCATCTGTACAAAGAAAATCTTTTCTGTTTTCGCTTGAGCTAATCGAGTAGATTCTGATTAGCTGTCATTGTTTTTATCGTTCGCCAGCTGTAACAAAAAGTCATTCTGAAAGTGATTCTGATGATATCGTTCTCTGTGTCGTTATCACTATAGCTGTGGACTTATTCTCGGATAGCTAAAAAAAAAATATTTAAACTTTATCGTTATAGCTATCTCTGTAGATATCGTTCTGTGAATGGGCCTTAACATTCCTCTTAATAAGATTTTTTCAATACAGTAATACAGACCTAAACAAAAATATAAGAGCGGTGGTGATTTATATGACTTCTGTAATTCTTCTTCAGACAGCATAATTTTATAATTTTCCTTGTGTTTAATGCTGCTTATCGGAAATGTTCTACTTTCTACTTCTGAAGACGTGATTAAGCTCGTTGCGTTCAAGTGCTTTGCTATCGGAAAGAACAGGAATCATGGAGGACACCAGGTTAATTCTTCCTATTTATTGGGAAAATCTTATTAAATCCAAAATGATAGTGTCCTATTCATTGCTGACAATTCTGGAATTTCAGTCAAATACAGGCTATTTTCGTGTATAAAACATACAATAAGTTTTAAATGATTATTCATACAAGTAAATATGCACTACTTTAATGAAAAGACAAGACGATGTAGCTGTTGTGGAAAAAACTAATGAAGAATAGCAGTCACAGCAGCAATTGTTCTCCTCTCCGCCAAGTTTAAAGTTTATGCCCCGCCAAACTCAAGAACTTGAATATCAAAATTATCCCAGAGCTTCCCAGTGGTAAACATAACCTGAGAGAACGTTCATGTCAATTTCTTTACTAGGAAACTACCATTCACGATAATTCAGATAGCATGTGAATACATGGCAGCACAAAACACAAAATTTTGGTCCAACGAGTTTTCGGGGCTGCCTAGCACGACACAGCAGAAATACAAAACCAAACCACCAATGAGACATAGTGAGATATTCATGAGATATTGATGCGGCTAATTATGACAAATTTTATCACATATAAAATACTGTTGTCATATTGTGGTACAGGCAGAAGAAGACGAAGAAGAGTCAAAAGTTCCAATGCAAACTTTTACTCACAATATAAATCATACACGTACATCGAAGACAGGCAGAAGGTTCACACATAGGGCTTAAATACATAGGGAAACAGATCAGGGAAACGAGACACAGCTGACAAGACTAACGAGGAAACAGGTGTGACAGATGAACTAATGAAGGTTACCGTGGAAACAAATGAGTGGCGGGAAAACAGAACAAAGGAAGACATGTGACTAATGAAAACAAGACTTAGGCAGAAACACAACTGTGACAACTGTGTAAGGGTGTATTACAGTTTTATTAGTTGTATGAAGAGCAAATGTATCTGTTCAGTGTCATTATATAATAATATCATTTTATATAAGAGATTTTCATTGTTAGTGTGCCAGATAAATACGTCTCTGTATCTTCTCCTAGCACCTTTAAAAGGCTTTAATGTAGTTTATTGTAGAGATTTTCTATCTTTTTTTTTTTTTTTTTCATTTTCAAAATGACAGAATGTATTGTTCAACTACTTTAAATTAGAAGCTTAAAGTTTTTTAAAAGAAGTTTCCTCAACACACGGTGAATAAATGATAAGTGAAATGATTAAAAAAAATGTACCGGTATCCTGTGGTGGTCAATATTGCTTAGGATATTTGTTTGGAACTGAAGTGGTAAAAATTAAGCTGAAGTAAATAAAATGATAAGCTATTAAGCTGTAATATGCTCAGGTTTATTAAATGCAGGAACACAATACTCTTTCATTACCCTTTTCTTAGCCATACTTCATTTTTATGAGTTTGCTGTTGGTCTAACTGCCGTTTGATAAATCTATGTGTCAGTGATGCAGTTGAGGACAAAAGCGGTGCGCCTCATCGTAGTTTAGTTAATCATACAAAGAGTTCACCCTGGGATCAACATGAATGGGACGTTCCCTCTGAAGTTATCGCTCTTGAAGTGGGCAAGTCAGAATTGAGGACAGAGGATGAAGGAGGACAAATGCAATCACAATTTTTAGGGTAATGACTGAGTAATGTAATGAAACATCAAATTATATCAATAACAAACCATCACTAACATGAATTACTGTCTTATTAGTGGTGTTTGCAATACTATAATATCCATCCATACCATAATATATACAACAACTAATAACATTTTTAGTATTAAACTACATCATTCGTTCTGCACTGCTCAAAAACAAACAGAAGTTTTATTTTGAATGAAGTGAAATATTTCCCCAGTGTAGCATCTACAGTACATATCCATTTTGATAACTTTATTATCCTGCATAATCCAGTCGACCCTTGAAAAACAACATTGTCTGCTGGATTTGAAGCCATCTAAGATTAGATCAGTGTATATGGTTCTAAGTAGGCCATACTAACATGCTGCAAGACAAGGAGCTGAAATACTTTTACTTGTGAATACCACAGAGGAAGACAAATAATTAAGCAAATTTTCCCGATCCTAAACGTTACAGTTTTTCAATAGCCTGAGGCGGCAAAATGCGATTAGCAAAAGCGGGTTAGAACCCTAAAAGAGGAGAGAATGCTGGTGTTATAATTGAACAAACACAGATGCCCCAGATAACGTGTGCCAGGCGCTGTCATAAGGGAGATTGCATTGAAGGAAACAAGACGTTAATATGCCACAAAACACCCAACAACTGATGTGAAAATGTCTAGAAACAACTGATCTAAATTTAGAATTCTTAAAATCAGGACAGAACCTGATTATAAACTACAGTAGTAGCACAACCTGTTTAGCTAGTGTATTTAAACAATAAGGGAACGATGGTTAAAGGGATAGTTCACCCAAAATTAAAATGCCACTATTTACTCACCCTCATGTTGCTTGCATGACTTTCGTTCCTCTGTGGAAAACAAAAGGAAGCGTATTTAAGAGTATTAATGCTGCTCTCTTCTATACACTGAAAGTGGATGGAGACCATTATTAAAGCCTCATTAAGATTGTCCACATGACTAGTTGTCAGGATTATGCTTTGTGTTTGTTTCTGTTCTTGTGACCTAGTTTTCAAGTCTGTGTCTACAACACCTGTCACTTCCCCCCGGCTGTAAATGAGCTAAATCTGGACTCGGGTAATATTTTGGATTTATTTGAGGAAATAATGCCTTTGAAACTCCCATTACCGTGGGTCCCGCCCAGTCCAGAGTTTCCTGTGTTTCCAGAGTGCCCGCCCAGCCTCCCTCTCTCACCTTCTCTACTAAATCCAGCCATAAATCCCATTTGATTCCCAACACCAGCCAAAAATTCATAAGCCCTTTCTCCGCTGGTTCCTGTTAGTCCCTTGGCTCATCCACAGTTGTCCACCTGCACTTTAGGGGATTCGCCTCAGGTCCCAGTCCCCAGCTTCACCTTGGTGTGAGGATCCCCCGTCTCCACCTCCAGCCACAGAGCCCTGGACTCCGCCTTGGTCCTCCAACCCATCGGCTCTGCCTTGGCTCAATACTCCCTCAAATCCACCGTGGCCCATCATCCCACCAGGCTTCCTCGTCGCCACGTCTCCACCTTGGTCAAAACCACCATGGCCCATCATCCCACCAGGCTTCCTCGTCACCACGTCTCCACCTTGGTCAAATCCACCATGGCCCATCATCCCACCAGGCTTCCTCGTCACCACGTCTCCAACTTGGTCAGACATCACCTTGGATCCACTGTGAGATTCCTGGCTTCCGGTTGCACTTCTGCCCTCCATCCCTTCGGCTCCACCGGGCTCCACCTTCCTGCCAGCTCCACCGTTGTCCTCAGTCACTGGCTCCACTGCGGTCTTCCGGATCAACGCCTCCACCTCGGTCCCATGAGCCGTTAGCCTGGCTCCGTGTCTCTTCAGCTCCCTCTGGGTCTCCACCACGGCCAGCTTCGTCACAGGAGATCAAACCCCTGGTTCCATCGCCCAAGCCTCCACCATGGCTCCTTCCTCCTGCGACTCTACCTTTGAACATCACGCTGGCTATAGCCTGGTCATCTGGCCCCTTCTGCTCCTGGCTCTTCCTAGTCTCGCGTAGCCAGACCTTCAGACTGATGGCTGACATGTGAAGCAACCAATCACAGTTCGTTTTGTTCCGCGTCATGTGAAGGGCATGTCCCTACGAAAACAGACCGGCGTACATCTAATTAATTATTCATTCAAGAACGTTGTGCAAGTTTATGGCAATAATGGAGTCACAAACTTCACATACTTTTGAAAATCCAGCATTTAGTTGATCCTGGTAAGAGCTCATTCTCACAGTTGTAAACACAACGGTTTCTTGTCACGACGGCTTTGTTTCCAGGTGGACCGTTAAAGAACGTGACACACACGTCTCCTGGAAATCCTGTAGAATTCAACCAGATGATGACTTTGAAAATCCTGAAGTGTTTTCAGTTAAGTGTGACATATTCATCAGACTTTTAACCAATGGTCCGTGCGCATAATAAAAACACCATCTCTGCATCACTTTTACAACATTTCAAATCCCTTAGTTCTAACTATCTCTGAAAAGCCAAGCCAATGTTGATTCTGGTTTTATTACGAGCTCTGTCGCATTCTCTTTTTCCAGAAGATGCTCCTCTATTCTATTTTTTTCCTCTGATTCCCTGTAGATTAGATATTTAGCTGCTCGATCTCAACCTTTCTCACTCATTGTGACAACTAACCTCTGCCACTCCCACACCATACACACGTCAAAGTAGCCGGATACATTTTCTCTGTTTACGGATATGACGGGACACACATGGGCGAGTGACGTAAGTACGAAATTTCCTGTAAAAACCATCCCGAAAGGTCTAAAATATAAAGGCTTATAATAGGCTTACCATAGTAAATCAGGGTAAGACAAAAACGTGTTTTGGAAAAAGGATTGATGATGTATTGTGCGAACACAGTTTGTTATGCTTTATTTGTAGTGATGCTAACTACTTTCTGAAAAGTGTATTTGGAGTAGTTTAACTTTTTTACATTATAATTAGCTTGTAGCAAGGCGAGCTACAGTTTTAAAGTAGATTCCCCAGCACAGATTCCCAACAGAGAGAGAGAGAGAGAGAGAGAGAGAGAGAGAGAGAGAGAGAGAGAGAGAGAGAGAGAGAGAGAGAGAGAGAGAGAGAGAGAGAGAGAGAGACCAGAGTGCAAGACCAGCTTGCTGTTAGGGGTGCTGATTTATTAGACACTAAGAGTTGCCAGATCCATGACCCCTAGACGGCATGCCGCCTGCCGGCCCCTGGCTGCCCCTCCCTGACTAAAGCTCCTGGCTGCCCATCACTCGTAGGGATATGAGTTGCAACGGCGACTGGGGGCCCTTGTCCTTGGGTTTATAGGCTCGGAGTTGTCAAAAGGAGCCAGCTATAGTAAGCCTCCAAAATCAATTTCAATCAGCATGGAGCGTAATATTATCAAATGTCAAGTGCAACCAGGTTCTGTGCTTTGAAAATTATCCTTGACAGCCTTTTGGTGACTTAATTAAGTGCACAAAAAGAAAAAAAAGAAGGTTGTGGGGGGTGATGGAAGGGTGAAAAAATCAAAATATCTCAATCGCCTCGTCTTTTTTGAGCTTGACTGGTCGTATTGACATCTTGCAGAATGATTGCCTCTGTGGGGAATGTACAAACGAAAGGGGCGGAGAGGGGGAGGGGTGAGGTGGTTTATTGATGGGGTCTTCATCGGCCCTGGCTTTTCCTGATATTGAAATGATTCCATCCAAATAAATCATGTTTCGATTTGTTTGTAATTGCAGCCAATCGATAGTGGCCCCAGGACAGACACTTGGGGAACACCGTTATCAAACCACAAGGGGTTTGATGTCCTGAGAGATTTGCGAAGAGACCAAGTGGATCTTTAAAAAAAGAAAAAAAAAAGCCCCTGATTGCTTCAATAACTAAACCCAGAAATGTTTTACATACATTGATGAGGGAAACACATCAGAACAAAAGGTGAAGGGAAATGTAAAGTGAGTTGTACAAGCTGTCGGGTCAGTCTAGTAAAATGCACATAAGCGTGACAGAACCAATGACAGACCTGCATGTCCATGAAGAACTGCCAAGTGCAGTAATTGACTCAGTGGCTGTCACACGTTGTTACGTTGTTATACGTGAGCGTGAGAAGTGTCAGATGCAGTCGGTGGCTGAAAGGTTAAATAGGTAGTTACATAGGTTGCGCTTGGCAAACACACATCAGACAGTTTTGCGTGGAATAACAGACCCGTTCTTTCCCCAAAGGACTCAGTTGTCCTTTAAAAATTCTGTCCTATTATTTCAGTGACAGTGGCAATGCTATTCAACAGAAACAAGAAATTAAGCTACTTTTTATAAACTTACATTTTGGAGATACTCTGCCAAAGCTAGTCGTGATTTAAAGTAGCAAAAGATCATTAGTTGATGAAATTGATCATCATTGTGAAATACATGTGAAACGGATTATTGAAAAGTAAGAAAACTTAGGGTTGGGTCTTATAGTTTAAATTAATCATAAATGAAACATCTTTCAAATTACTTTTAGAAAAGTGTTACACCACAAGTTGCTAACAATAAGTATTCAAGTATGAGAATAACAAGTCAAAAACTGTTTTATGTTAGCACTGCTGAGGTGAAATATGGATTATTCTACATGTAGACAGACTGATCACCTTCCTTGATCACTATTACAAAAGCTGGTGGTTATGAATATGATCATAAATTGTCCCCATTAAAATGACTTGAAGTGGCTTGAAATATGCCCGTCCAACAAAAAAATATTGTTAACCATTATTAATTGAGTGAAAGATATCTAGATTTAGATCCAAATAAAGATGATTACAAGTGCTCTCCGGAGATAGATCTAAAATAGCATCGTTTCGCCCTCTTGTTAGCATGGTTAAGATGAAGTTATATCTGCAGAGCGCTGCATTACATTTGATACGCAGAGAATTAAACTGCAAATAAAGAGTTATCTTCGCAAATAAAGCAGTCAACAAATGGACAAAAAAATCAATATACTGTTAAAAATGAATTGTGAGGTTTCTTGAGCAATATGTTTTTCCTTGCACACTATCATCCCAGCCACTTTTAAATAAACACAAAACAATGAGAGACAAAAAATAAAAGTTTATGTCCAGAGTGTGGTTTACATTACTGCACATAAAATTACAAATCCAAGCTGATCCTTGACTATATGTCTAGTGATCAACACATTATGACTACTTAAGATCAATTATTACTGACCATTAGCGTGAGAGTGATTATTTTTTGTGGTCTGAATGTCTGAGTGTGTTCTGAATGGAATACTGCTATACTACTCACTGCATAGTAGTAAAAAAAAAAAAAAATCAATAAAATTTATTTCAAACAGGAATATTCCACATAATACCAGAATGTTTAATTCAACATCAGTGACATCAGTAATTTGTATGAAGAAGTATTTTTATTTCAGGCAGATTCATTTATTAAAGTGCTCCTATTATGCTATTTTTGTTCAACTTTCTTCAGTGTGTAATTTTGCTGTTTGTGCATGAAAACGGTCTGCAATGTTACAAGCAGGAGTTATTCTCTATATCAGTGTCAGTGTTTCTGAACTCCCTGAAATGCCTCCATTGTAGTCTTGAGTTTTCTTCCGAGAACGAACACGTCACAATATTCCTCATTTAAATAATTCCCACCCAAGGCATACACAGAATAAAGGGACGAGGCCTGGTTGAGTTAGTTAGTAGTGTGTTGAAACACAGTTATGGAAAGGAGCGTGACCTTTCCTAAACATGCTCGAAGCGCTTGACCAATCACAACACACTGGAACAGCCGACCAATCAGAGCACATGGACGCAACGAAAGAGGGGTGTGTTTTCCGTATAGGCTACAAGGACATAACTCGCTGCATCACTACCATAGTATGATGCATTGTTGAAGAAATCAACTAGCTTGTCACGACTGTTTCCCAAAGCCGTACTGTCACAAATTTGTCGTTCAACCACAGTGGTTAATCATGTCATTCAGGTGGTGGAGTAATAACTTCTTATAATGAATCTATCTGAGATCGAATTAACGCTGGATGTTGTGCAATAGATTACTGACATGGCATCTGAGGAATAATAAAAAAATTCTCAGTTATTTTGCTTTATTTCCAGATTCAATCATAGGCTCGTTCTTATGTAGCATGTACGCACACACATGCACACTATTCAAAAACAGAACTTTAAATATCTTGACAAACTAAAAGATGTAAATTAAATGTGTATATAAATAAAATATATAGATTCTACTGAATGTCAGCTTGCTTATTTTGCTCAAAAAAGGATTTATTAAGTCCACATGTCATGCAAACAAGAAACTATCTTTCTAACCACAGGTCGAGAGCTGTCGTTCCAAACACACAACTTTGCGATGCTGTTTGTTGGAACTACGGTTTCGGGAAACACCGACTCGTTGAACTACGCTGATAACAACGGAATGCACCCCAGAGCGTTACTGACAGACTAGGAAGAGAGGAGCTGCAACAAAGTCAAATGTGTGTAAAATAATATTTTTTTTAATATTCAAGCATGAATATTTGCTATTCTAGCTATTCTATTCCAGAAGCTATTCTAGTAGACCCCAAAAACAAATCAAGACTTTGAAAAAGGGCATAATAGGTCCCCTTTAACACTGAAATGGAGGATCAGGTTGAACGCATTGCATTGAGCAAAGTGTATACTTTTACATTACAGAAAATATGTACTCAAAAAAGTACTATTATAGTTTGCTATTCTGAATATAACCTGTGAGATAACAGAGATCCAGCAGTGTGTGTTTCCTACACTTCAGTTTTGAGGAAGATTTTGAGTGTTTCTGTTTGTATTTGCTCTTGCGTGTGTGTGTGTGTGTGTGTGTGTGTGTGTGTGTGTGTGTGTTATGACAGAGTGATAGTCTTCGTGTTTGTGTGTATCTTCGGCCCACACCCAGGGGTGCTCTGTGTAAATAAGCGTGCTAGCTTTCCCAGAGGCAAACCAAAACACACATATATCACCCGCTGCTTTAGGTCATCTCCAGAGAGCGAGTTTACAGTTGCCCCGCTCGCCCACAGCCATCATTTACTGAGTCCTGTTCCGAGTGTGTTTCGGACGTGTAACATAGCCGGGCCGTCACACACATATACAACGAAAAGACAAACCTGTAGCCAGGAGTGTGATGTGTTCAGATAGCTATGGAGAGATTTATTTGTTGTAGGTTTTTGTCACGCATTTCAGGTGGTAGGATGATGTCAGTGGGTCTGAGCAAGTTTATTTCGCTGATCATCTTTTATCTGAAAAGAGTTTTCTTATGATTTTTTAAGCATTGACTCTCAATTAGATCTCTAAAAACCTAAGGCTCAAATGACACTATCTCTTTTCCAAAACCTGCTCACTGGCTGTCTGTCAGCGTAGGTAGCAACCTTTTAGGCCACAGAACCTCATAAGAGATTGATTTTGAGCGCTCAGATTTTGATGTTTGGATGTTGCTAAGCTAACAACACTATTTACATGCATAAAAATACATAGCACACAAAATGGTCTTGTTGTTAGCATGTTGCTAAGCCAATGACACAATACTCTAATGAACATAAAAACAAACACTGGGTAAAATAACATTGGCTTTAGCATGTTTCTAAGCTAATGAAACAATAATAAGCATAAATATACTGTATGTACTAGTGCATAAATATTCTGTAAATACATAAAGTTAATGATTCAATACTCTTCTAAGCATAAAAATACACAGCACACAAAATACTGGGTAAAATAGCATTGGCGTTAGCATGTTTCTAAGCTAATTAAGCTATAATTCACATAAGAATACATATCAATGATACAATAGGCTACTCTATAAAAATACATATTTTTTCAAAAGTCAATTATGATTTCATGATGATTTTAATATTTGGAGTTCATGTGATGATCTGACATGTGAAAATTTGCATAGCAGATATAACACAGCATAGAATAAACTGACAGATTTTTTTTTTTTTTTTCACGTTATGTCTTGTCCACTTAATAAATCCATTTATAGATACAGAAACAGGTCATATGGTATGCAGAAGTTAGCCAATCAAAAGAGGGGTCATAACATCAAATTCTTAAAGGAACAGGACCAACAACAACCTTTCAGAGAAAGGATGGAAAATGCTGATGTTCAACTAAATTATGACTGTGGTTAGTGCAAGAAACCTTGACTAAGTGGACATTGCAAGTGGACTAAGTATTTTTTAAAAAAAAAGTGCTGCAAAAGTGTTGCCATAGTTTAGTTACAGATGTAAATTGATGTTTACAGGAAAGTGAGATGGTTTATTCCATTTGCAAAGTGTATTTAAAGTGGCTAAAGAGGCAAGTTGTGGACAGACTGATGGCGTGTGAAACTCTATACAGAACCCTCGTCTGATGTTAACCACCATGAGTTTCAATGCCATGTATGCCGTTTACTGTCTTCCTTTGGTGATGAATGTGCTTCAGGGGGAAAACACCTTTTTTGGGATGTGTAACATAACTGGTCATTTAGACTTGACTGTTTTTTTATTAAAAGTCATAAGCTCCAGTTATTCTTCTGTGGATATGACTCAAGCCACTAATACACATAAGAACTCACCATCCATTTAGATACTTACCACTCCTTATGCACTCCACATAACAATCACTAAATACACAACGCACCGAGAGGCCCTAATGGATTAGAGCTGCATTATCCTGTTCGTCTGTGCTTAAAAATTCATCAGGCCATTAGCCAGGGCCTCTTGGTGCTGATTGCTATTGTCCAAAGGGTTAATTATCCATAGTGGGAGCCAAATCTCTTAGATTTGGAGTTTTAAAGACTGGGGTACTCATATTAACGAGTAATGTGTTATTTTACAATTCAAGTTCGCATTGTGGAGTTGTTATTAATTTAAGCTACATGATTTGATCCGATGTTTCATTTCATGAATGCTATGTTGGCCTGGTTAGATGCTGTCTTATTCATGAGATGATTAAATTAAAAGAAATTATAGGCCGACCTATATCACACACACACAAGCAGATCAAAAAACGATTTTCTTAAATGAAAAACAGTAATCTGGTTTCCTGGAAGTATATGGATGTATAATCATCATTAATGCAACCTCTTCCTGTACATGTGCTGTATTATTGCTTCTTCAACAAGGGTAGATTAAAAGTGCAGCTCTTTATCGCTAATACAACTTAATGCAGGGAAAATACTTTACATTTCAGGGTCTGAGAGTAATCCACTAAGTTAAATTCTGGGCCATATCAGGGCTCAAAGTTTTTTGTTTTTTTTTTGGCAGTGATGTCTAGAAGGTCACAGCCTAACAGCATTTTAGACTTTGTGTTGTTTATATATATTTTGAGGAAAGGCAATGAGGGCATTTGATTAGTGGAGGGTTGAACAGAATGAGGGCGCAGAAGCCTAAAACTCCACTTTGACTGTCATGCTGGTATTGCTGAAGAAGTTTAGTTGAATTATTACTGTAGTTAAAGGGGTCATGAACTGCATTTTATTTTATTTTATGTTTCCTGAGGTGCACTTAAAATGTCAGTATGATTTTTACAAAAAAATGGTCATAATTTAGAAATAAAAGGCCATTTTCAGTCCTCTGATTTGAGCTCTCTGTTTGAAGGGGCGTGTCTTGAGACTTCAGTACTGTTGTGAGTGGCTGACAGCTTTGCATATATGTGAATAAAATAAGTATTACATATGGAACCCTCTCGAATACTTTTACTACTTTTTTACTATTACAGCTGTTGAGATTAAAAGTTAAAAGTGTTGATTATAGCATTATATTTAGATGAAAGGTTGCAGTTATGAGCATCATAGCCGATGACAGGTGTTTGTTGATCGCATGAATGCAGTGATCTCATCGATTTCTGCACTCTCACAAATGCTTTCATCATAACCAACAGTGTAAACACAATGTAATTAAGAGATTCGTTGATTATAATGGGAGTTTTGGCGATGATAAACTCGCGTTGTTTGGTTGACAGCTCCAGCGATTGTAAAGGGACCGCTCTTTGATCACTTTCTGTATATAATTTGATCACAGTTTAAATAACAGATTATTTTTGAAAATAAAAAGTCTGTTTGCAAAGCCTGCGCCGAAATTGTGACTGATTTACCAAAGGATCCACAGTGAAATGTACTGAACAAACAAATAATGCTCAACTGAGACATTGATATAGTTGAAAATAAATAAGTACTTTCCTAGCATTCGGATCCTATGGAAGGTAATGTTATTTTGAGCTTTGATCCTGTATCGATCTTCTCTTCATCTCACTAACACTCCAGTGGGCGGGGCCAAAGATGTGATGATGTAGAAGTAGGCGTTGATCTGATTCTGCAGAGGCGGTCTTTCATCACACTATTTAGTCATAATGTGACGAAATCAAAAAATGTATCGTTTTCTGAGCTTGGTTTCAATAAGAGCTGTTTTCAGACTAATGAGGAAGTTTTGAGTTACAACTTACAGGGTGTTTTTATAGTATAGTGGCTTCTTATACGTCAAAATATCAAGGATAATTTGATTTCTCAATTTGACCCCTTTAAAGTATTGGAATTTTGTGATAATGACTTAATACTAATGTTAAATGAATCACTATATATTATTATGGATATTATTATCACGCAATAATAAGAAATAAAGGAAAATTGATTAGAGATAGTAAAAAAGAAAAGAAATTGTAAAATATATTTATATGAACCAGTGCTATTTTAGTATCATTTATATACTATTTTTGTTAATATTTTGAATTAGAATTTATTTTTAAATGTTTCCATTTTTTATTTTATTTTAGTTTAGACATTTTGTGTGATTTTGTCAGTTTTATTTATTCACTTATTTATTTTTAAAAATATGTCTATTATGGAAATGTTGCCTTGGCAAAATCTTTTTTTTTTTTTTCATCAATGTTTTTTATTTATTTAAAGTAATAAAATAGTTTTTTTAATGGTTTTATTTTTATTTTTAGTTAACGATAATAAAACTGATACGTATATGCAAAGTATATAAATGTTTTTATGTTTACAGTCCACTGTAATGTTGTTTGTGTTCATTATATCCAGCTGTAGAGTTGCAGTTAAACATTGCAGTATGCCTTTTAATAATTTCATGTACAGTATTCATTATGTATGTTTGATTTTATCCTAATTAATTTGATATTTAAATAATTTGATTTAATGATTGCAAAATTTGTAAGACTGTACAAGGACACATTAATTAATTTCCTAATTTATTTATTTATATGTCATACAAAGTATTCAAACATTTAGTTATATAATTGGTCAGAGTACTCCCCAGAATTTTTTATTTTTTTTTCTCTCTTTAAACTTTCCTTTTGTTTTATGGCATTTAACTGCTAACGTATCAATGCCTCTGCACAGTGATCAGTGATCATATTCAGATTTATTTACACAGAACTGCATTACTTAGAGCCGCAAGCTTTTAAGACAACAATAAGCCATCGCTCCTTTTTTCAGCCTCTTCTTTAATGTCATAAACACCCTGATTGTTTTTATGGTGTTTTAAATCCATCATAAATGTTCAGGAGATGTTCTCCCTGTAGAGTTGTGGTCATCTGGGTTGCACAAGTCTATCTCGCTTTTATGTTCTTAAATATTCATAAGTAGCTTTGCAACATTAATATCTTAGATGGCTTACAAGAACACTTAAATAATGTCCAGTACACCCCCCACCCCTCCCTCCTCTTGGTTACTGTCGCTTTTTTTCATTTGTGTAATGCACTGGCTTGTTTTCGAGATGGTCTCAGGTATTAATGGAGAAACCCCTTTAGTTCAGTTGTACAGAGAGATCATAAAGGATGCTTTCAGCTACGCCAGATCCCATGTGACTAACAATAAGCAAAAATCTGAAAGGGAAACATTCATTTACTTGTATATGGACATTGTTTACTTGTATTAGTTTAGTGTTAGATGTACATTTATATGTATATATTTATATGTAAGTTTAATGGTGTCACTAAATGATTTCCTGAAAAAAAAAAAAAAAAAAGTTGTTTTTAAATTTGCTTTGTAACAGAAGTAGCAGCAGATCTGTTCTTCTGTACTGTGACATACATCTGAGTGTAATGGATTTTCAGAAAAAAATGTTGGGCGGGGACTTGGTTCTATGAATCAACTGTTGATTGGATGCTGAGATGTGTACTTTTGGAAAAGTTGAGCATTTGGACATATAAGTTCTATTTGCATTAATGAATCATTCACAATAAGATCAATAACATGCATTTAGAAAATAGCGTGAAATGTCAATTCATGTTGACTTTTTATTTCGCAACAATACAATCTTCTTACATTACATTTCGCTGACAGTGCATTTGCCAGGTGTGAACGGTAATGATTTCTTGAGTGAGGTGAAGACTTTCACTGACCGAGCTGGTAAAAGAGCAGAGAGCTTAGCCGGGTCAACCACTGCTTAGCTGGATTAAAAGACTCTTATTGAGTTTAATCTAGTCCCTGCTGGAGATCACGACAACTTAATCACATCCTCTGTGCTCCACCGTCTGCTCACTGGGGTTTACAAGGAGAGGATTAAACAGACCAGCGGGATCAAGTCTAACCCGTGCAAGATGCTAATGGCCGTTCAGTGTCAGATACGCTAGCTGTGTCAACAGCTAAGAGAACTGAAGCTATTTATATTTGGTAATTTTGTTGCATCAAATACTTCAGCCAATTTAAATGGTATAGCTTTATTGTAATAAAGTTCTGTAGCTTGTGGTGAGCTAACTACATTCAAAAAAATTACTTAGCTTGATTACGATTATATTTTACGATTACTTTATATTATGGTGTGCTTTCAAAGAACTTTTAACAACAGCTTTAGTTTCAGTTAGTTATAAGGTAAGTACTTGGTTTCAAAGTATTACAATAAAACACTAATTCATTCATTAGCACACTAGCATATCCAGTCAATTTCTGACACTGACACTTTTTCTAAACAGATGTATATATCATAGATATATCACAAAATAATTTTATTTAACAATTATGTGCAAGACGAACCTCACATTGTGCTGCAAAAAAATAAATAAAAAAATAAAAATTCCAATGGGAATTCTCAGTACATTGTCTAGCAGTTACACAGCTGTGGATATCTAACCAGGTGTTACACACTTAAACAGACATGATTGATGTTTGGTTTAGACATCTGCTCCTAGTTTGTTTGGTAAAATATCAAATCATTACAGTATTCCATATACAATATTCTATCTAATCCTGAGACTTTAAGAAATGGACCGGCCCCATACCGTAGCCCTGTGGTACACACCACACACCAGCAAACAGGAGGACGAACGGCATGCCGTCATGCCCAGCTTTGGCAGTACGAAGGCTGGGTAAGTGAACTCTAAGCGCCTGTTCATTAGTTGGCTCGGAGTCGGCAGGAATCGGAGCGCAGCTTCACTTCAATAAGACAAATTTCCACCGCGTTGTCCACACGGCAGCCGAGGAAGCCAGATGGAAAAGAATGATAGGGCCGGGAGTGGCGAGGTTCATCAAAGTCACCTCGCACTTCGCCAGTCATTTTTCAGCCACTGAGGGGCCACGTACCTGGAGCCCACCTGTGAGGTATATTGGACAAATTGAAAGACAACATGTCTCTTTCATATTTCACACACCAGTAGTTTTGGAGGAGAGGGGGGTTGGGGGCAGAAGGGAGGGTGTATGGGGGAGTTGCTCAAGGGGGGGAGATATGGTCTGTGCATTCCAAGATGTTATACATTTACAATGTTTGCCCTCAGCAGGGTCCATCCAACCCCCCCCCCAACAATACCTGCCATTTTAACCAAAGCCTCCACTGGAGGCCCCAAAACAAAGCGCCATAAATATTGCATACAGATCCCAAGTGTTAACACAGCTGTAGGAAACCTGTCAATAGTTTTCTATTTCCTCTTCTATTTCCTAACTGACACAAAGCACAAACAAATTGAACGAAAACACAGCAATCCTGCACAGAGCTTTTTTTTTTTTTTTTTTTTTTTTCTAGGCCCAGACAAAATCTGGAGCCCTTTTTTGAATTTGATATGTTTATTTTGATAATGATGCTTTGAATAAAAGCCGTATTAAGAAAAGAAAACTGGAAGTAGTTTGTCATAATTTTTAGTATTATTTTTTAAGGAGAAAAAGTCAAATGGCCAAACCAACATGCAGAATCATAAAACAGGAAATGATATCATAGATATCATGAAATAAGACTCGTAAATGATCAAATAAATGTACCTTTAAAAAACATTTAAAAATATTTTTGAAAATAATGATTAAGATGTGTATGTTTACATGTATTCAAGGTGTAAGCGATATATGTTATCACTTTTTACTTGATGGTTACGCCGCATGATACAAAATATGTGTTTGTGTGTGTGTGTGTGTGTGTGTGTGTGTGTGTGTACAATACGTACAATACAATACATTAACACGTCATTGACCGTACTACAGTATTGGTGTCTGCTTGAAAGCACACGTCTAATCAAATTACCCAAGATATTTAATAAACAATTATACGAAGGATAGAACTTTGTGAGCATTGGCCATTTTAAGCTTTTTGAGATTAATGCCATTGCGCATTCCGGGTGGATCGTGTTCTTACTGGTTCTGGCGTCATCTTCTGGGATTAGCAGCACTGATGGGATTTATTTAGCGTACACTTAATTTAATACTGTTTATTCATGGCAGACAACAGCGCAGCAAACACTCGGATGACAATTCATTCACCTTCCCTCACAATGAAGTCATAAAGACCCCCTTCAATTCTCAAATGTGCCCATCAATCAGAAGGTTATCGTATTTAACCCACCTGGACAGCTCTGACTCCATCTCTACGGAGAGAAAGTTTTGCGCTGCTATCTTTCTATCCTCTTCCCTGGCATTACCTGAAGGTAGTCAGGTTATCATCAAGCTGTGATGATTCTCAGCGGTGTCAGAGGACCTTTGATTGTAGTCTGCACCTCCGGGTCGCCCCGGGCTTTCTCCAGCCATCATCAAGAGCAAAAGCCACTGAGACAATGGAACATACAGAAGAAAACACACACATACACCCGAGCATCAGCCATCACTCGCTGGCTGTCAGCGCGCCGCATGCCGGATATGCTCCATGACACAAAGATATCAGTTACACGTTTCTCCCAGCTTGGCTTTAAACCCACATAGACCACATGGTGAGGGCAGCCTCAGATGTGCTTTACTTTGGAAATGTCACTAATCCATCAAACGATGAGAGTTCATATCCTCACCCCACATTGTCTGAGGATGTTTACATGTAGCGAATATTAGCGGAGCTGCTGGTGAGATCTGTGGCTTTAGTCCAACTTCTGACAAACTATACTTCCATAGAGTTTGTTTTGATCATTTGATTTGGAAAATCGCAAATGTCACAGATTAGCCAATATGCTCCATAAGCAAACAAGGATGTAACGTCTCAGTTAAAGGGATAGTTCACCCAAAAATGACAATTCTGTCATCATTTACTCATCATCATGTCATTCCAAAGCAACATGACTTTCTTTCTTCCGTTGAAATCAAACAATGGATGCAACTGGGTATTGGGGCTGTTGAGCTAAAAAAAAAAAAAGACAAAAAAAGACAAAGAACACAATAAAAGTAGTCCATGGCTCACGGAAAACAGGCCATGTGATACAGGAACAGACTGGAATTCGAAAAGTCGTTATTCTCAAATCTCATTTGTATTTTTGTAAGTCAGTTGGAAAACGTTCATAGAAAGAGCAGCATGACTGTTCTTCAAAGTATCTCCTTTTGTGGTTCATGAAAGAAAGAATATAATAAGGGTTAAAACAACATAAGTAACAACAAAATGTTTTTTTTTTAAGTCAAGTATTCCTTTAAACATCCTTATCTATTCCTTTATATATAAAATATTAAATTGAAGTTATTACCTCTCAAACCAGTTATATCCAATTTCTAAAACTTTTAAACCAAGTTTATTAAACCTTTTTTAAAAAAAACAGTTTCATTACTTGGAATAAAATAAATATTAACTGAAATAAAAAATGTATAACATTTTATTTCATCCAATTCACCTTCTCGTTTTCATTTAGTTTAACTTCTAAAATAGCTTAATAAAAACTATACTGATATATTTTTTAAAAAAAATAAGCTCATAAAAATAACAAAAAAAAAAAAAAACTACAACAAAATTGGTAAAACTGACAAATATATAAATCATTCAAAATATTAACAAAAACTATTATAGCAAATATACTAAAATAATGCTGAAGATAATGTCTGAAATTGTAAAAATGACAAGACCGACTTTATCAGCTCAAATAATACACACGTTTGAACAGAAGAATTAATTGAAATGCTTTTATACTATTAAGGTTCACCTTTCAAAATGGGGCCCATTCACTTCCCTTGTAAGTGCTTCACCGAAGCCTTGATTTTTAAAAATAAAAGAGGACGAGTTGAAGTTTATGGTATCAACATCCCACAAATCCTGTCAATTGAGTATTGAACTCTAAATATTTCTTAATAACCACCAAGAATGATCAAGTGAATGCTCCTAAAAGACCTTTAAACTTCAGTTTAAAAACCTATTTTTATTAAAAAGACAGAAGTTATAGACCAAGTGAAGTTTTTCATCCCTGATTTTAATGTAATTTTTCTGGAAGACGATACAGGCAGGCGATCTATTCATTGCGTTTATATCTCTGTTTAAACATCAGCCTCTATTGAAGCTGCATTAGCGGATCAATATCTCAGCACTCGAGGAGGAGGTGCTGACATTTGAGGTTAATGACTCTATTCCCCAAAAATCAATTACAGTCATCTCGTTAGCGTCCCAACAATATACCTGCCCCAGATGATAGCGGCTCAGTGAATGAGAACTTATGATTACCTCATACAAGATGGCAGCTTTTTGTCAATACCAATATGGATGTGTTTTGATACAGTTTTTTCATTTTGCAATTACTTTTTTTGTGTGTGTGTGAGAATATCTTCATTTTCCCTTAATAAAAAAGCAGGGTTTGTGCTTTTTTTGAGAAAAAAAAATATATAATAGAAATCCCATTTTGAAGCTCACCCAAAGACATTTACTCACCCTCATGTCGTTCCAATTTTTGTTTTATTTTATTTTGTTTTATAAGAAAATAAGTAAGAAAAGTAACAATTATATATAATATATAATATATATATAACAAATATATATATATTAGGGGTGTAACAATATAATGTGTCACAAAGTGCAACAATATATATTGTGGATAGTTTTTGTGTCAGTACTACATTAAACTATTATATATAATGTTGAATATAATGTATAATAATTAATTGAGGGAATATTTGAGTAAAAAAAGTGGCCTACATTATTTTAAATGTATCAGTGACAGAGTTCAAGCATATTCATCTAAAATAATTCTGTATTTTCAGCTTCAGAATCATGAATATTTTAATTCTGGTGTCACCATTGTCTTGTAAAAAAAAGTTATATATATATATTGTATATATAAATTTTACTTTTTTGGAGCTTGAGAGATGTGGTCACTCCTTAAACATTTTTCAATTTTTTTTTTTTTGCTTTGTGTTCTATGGGGAAAAAACAACAACAGAATGTGGTTTTAAATAATGACACAATTTTCACTTTTGGTTGAAGTATCACTTTAATGCTCCGCTCCTGATTTCACATACACAGATAGTCTTACTACCTTTTTTCTATTGTCTTTTATACACACACACACACACACACACACAACAAAAACACCAAAACAAAATCCATTATTGTCTGCCAATGCCACCTGAAGGCATATGTGACATGTACAAACTGTTGCCGGAGGGCGACGGCGGGCGCTGAGATTTTTTTCCTCTTTTTTTTCCCTGCGCCGTGAAGGTTGAGTTGAGTCATTTTGCACCCAATTACACCGCAGTAAATTTGTCGGATGGTTCTTGTCGCGCTGTATTGATCCGCCGTGTCACCTTGAACTTGTTTATTGACACATCGAAAGTGGGCCTCTCGATTTAGTGCCGCTCAATTATGACATTCATATGATGTCACGCGCTCCTCGCCCGTCGCTGTACATTTCGCTTGTCTTGTTCGCCCCCCCCCTCCTCCCCATTTCCCTGTCCTCTCTCGCTCTCTCCATCACCTGCCACGCGCCTGCCATCTTCTCCTGACCTTTCCCTCAGACAGATGGCACTGGAGAAACCGCGCTATTAGCACACATGTCATATTATTCCTCCAAACTGATCCCCTGCTCTTTTTTAGTAAGTGAGAGGTACTTGTTCAACAAATGGATTTTCAATTTGCCGGTTGCGGGCACTTTTTTTTTGTCTTGGGGTCGATGTAAAAAATCACTCTGAAAGAGACAAACAGAGGCCGTGACAGAGTGGAAAAGTTCTTGTCCTTTTTTTTTTCTCCCTCCACGATCAAGGTTTATATCACTGGCGGAGAGAGCCAGAAGAAAGTTTATCACCTTCAGAATTTAATTTAGCTGAAGGCCACTTTTTTATTGGAGAAAACATTATGAAGCCATGCGGTGTAGCCTATCTTGCTGCAAGTTAACAATTGAATGTAGTTAAAATAAATAAAATAAAGGGGACCTATTATGCAAAATTCACTTTTATATTGTTTTTGAACATATTTATGTGTCTGCAGTCTGTGTGTACAAAACAACCCTATTGTGGTAAAAATCCATCCATATCACATTGGAATAGGCTCCACCCACAACTGCCATATTAGCATAGACTCCGCCCTCCGTGATCTGTACACAGTCCACCATGTTTATCTCCTCGCCAGAGCATTTAACAGCAGCATTCAAGTAAGAAATGTATTCTTATTAAAGCTACTAAAGTGTGTTTATGTGAACTTTGTGTTTTTTACATAACCTTGTGTGTATGTGACAGTTAAGTGCAATAAGATGTTAAAGAGAACTTAGTTAAATATCCACAGGACGCTCGGTCTGAGCGCTCTCTGTGCGTGTGCTTCGGTGTGTGTGCTCAGAAAAACATATTTCGGAAGTTCAGACTGATATGACTTTAAAACACATGCAGATAATAAACTTTCATGATGATGAAGAACTGCAATGTCACATGAGAGTGACCGCGATAGAGAAATGTTTGGGTTTTTGACAGAGTATCAGAAGCACGAGCTGTAAAGGCTCCGCCCTCTTCTGGAAAGGGGGGCGGGGAGCAGCAGCTCATTTGCATTTAAAGATACATGCACAAAAACAGAATATAAATAAATAAATAACATGGGATAATAAATGATCCATGAGGTAATTTGAGCTGAAACTTCACAGACACATTCTGGGAACACCTGAGACTTATGTTACATCTTGTAAAAAGGGGCATAGTCTCTTTAAATAGATGTGTGTGTAGCCTATATGTTTAAAATTATAGCCTATACATAATGTGATTAATTATTTTTATTTTATTTTAATAACTTTTTTAAAGAAATGAATACTCTTATTCAGTAAGGACACAGTAAATGTATGTAGCCTGTAAAATATGTATACATTTATTTAAGTGACAGTAAAGATATTTATAAGGTTACAATAGATTTATATTTCAAATAAATGTTGTTCTTTTAAATGTTCTATTCATCAAGGAATCCTGATCCAGAAATATGAAGCAGCACAAAACTTTTCAGTATTGATTATAATCATGAATGTTTCTTGAGCATCAAATCATAATGATTTCTGAGGGATCATGTGACACTGAAGACTGGAGTAATGATGCTGAAAATTCAGGTTTGATCACAGGAATAAATTACATTTTAAAGTTTAAAATATGTAAAATATAATAATATTTTACAATATCACAGTTTTACTGTATTTTTGATCAAATAAATACGGCCATGGTGAGCAGAAGAGACTTCTGTCAAAAACATCTTGAAAAATCGTACCGACCCCAAAGTTTACAGAGTTTACATATAATCTTATTATATATAATTTTATACCTTATGACTTAACCCTTAACTTTAACAGATTAATTTAAATGCCACAATACAAGTAGAATATACTGTAATTTAAATATGAGTCAGAATTATAGTGATAAACAGAAGCATTTAAGTAAATACTCTTTAGGAAAAATTATTACAGTTTTTTATTACAAAAAAATGTTGTGGATTGTATTATGTTATTTACACCTACAAAACAGACTAAGGGAAGTGGGAGAAAATAATCAAAAGTACATTTTATTTGTATTTGATTCTTATAAGCATCCATAAATTGATACTGGCTATGTAATATAAAACATCTGGGTTGAATTTCCAGCCAAAATAACTATATCTGGATATATACAGTTTTTAAGATATAAAAAGGTTTAAAAACATAAAAGTAAATGTATAGCCCTTGTGAGAGAGTGCACCTCGCCCCCTCTGAGGTCATTGAGTGTCCGGGCTCCTGCAGGACCTGTAAGTGTTCTGCGTCCCCTACAGCACTCAGGAGTGACCACAGAGGACACCGGCCCGTTTACTGCACCAGCACAGATGCTGGATCCATTTGCTCCAGCTCGGGGTCAGAGATCACCTGTGAATTTTTGATTTCACTCCATCCATCAGCTTTATGGCAGTGATGTGCCAGTGTACGCAGACAGGACAGGGACCGCAGGGGCCCATCTGACTAACCTTCCATCGGACTCTGCTGATCAGTAAACCAATCAGTGTACAACTGACATATATCTATTTATTTTATATACTATATGTTTTATATTATATGTAATATTACTGTTCAAAAGTTTGCAGTACTTAAAAAAAAAAAAGTGGATTTTTTTTTACAATGTAAAAATGCACAACATTTTGTTTTTAGGGATATAGAGTAGAGTTAGGAAGCAGAATACACAGTTTGTAGAGAAAAAAAACATTATGTCTATGGAAAGGCCCTATAAAATATGAACACCTGATCAAGTTGTCACATTCAATTTTTGTATAAATTCCCTCACCGGCCACTTTATTATGGTCAACCTGTTCAACCCCAGACAGCAACACATAGTGTTGGCCCAGATCCGGCCCACATCTGGTACACATGGATTCCACACTGCCCAGATGTGGGCCGGATCTGGGCCGACACTATGTTGCTGTCTGGGACTGTTCGTTAACGCAAACATCTAATCAGGCATGGTCAAAATGATCTGCTGAAGTTCAAACTGAGTATCAGAATGTGGAAGAAAGGTGATTTAAAGGCACACTGTGTATCTTTTCGCCACTAGAGGTCGTTTATTCAAAACAACGGTGTAGCTTGATGATGCCTTGATTTCGTGGAGTCATGGGAGTTGTTATCTTTACCACTACAGCTAGTGGAGAATTTGACGGGAATCAGCAGAAATCATATTCATGGATAACCGGTAATGTATTAAAGATTTATTACCGTTACGAGCGGAACGAGCCGCTGGAGCGATTGCTAATGAGAGAAAAGCACGACACACGGCCCGAGAGCAGTGGAGCTTTTATTACGCCGCTTCCGCTTCTTCCGGTCATGAGCATGTGGGGTAACGCAGCGCTGTTTATCATATTAGATACATTTGAGTGTGATGAAAGTTGTTATAATGCTACTCTACTATAAGATGACACTTACTGCACAATGCAGTGAGCTAGATCGATACTAGATCAATACCTTACTTACTGTTGCTGACCATGTCCATCCCTTTAACTTCCAGCAGGATAACACACATGTCACGCTTAAATCATCTCAAACTGGCTTCTTGAATATGTTCTCTAAACTCAAACGGCCTCCACATTCCCCAGATCTCAATCCAATAGAGCACATTTGGGATGTGGTGGAACGGGAGATTCACATCATGGATGTGCAGCCGACAAATCTGCAGATGTTCTCATGACAATATGGACCAAAATCTTGAGGAATGTTTCCAGCAGCTTGTTGAATCAATGCCATGAAGAAGTCAAAGTTCTGAAGTCAAAAGGGGTCCAAACCAGTAATACACACGCTGACTTTCATTTATAAAAATGACCAAAAATAGGTCTGCATTATCATGCCAACGACTCATGTGCCAATTTATTTTGATAGTCCACTTTAGACATTCTACTAACTATAAGTAAATGTGCAACTATATGTCAACTAACTCTCATTAGAGTATTAGTAGACAGTCTGCTTAATATCTGCTAACTCTTTTTGTGATGGTCCCCATCAGACATTATACTGACTATAAGTAACTTGGCAACTACAAGTCAACTTACTCTCCTAACCCGAACCCTAACACCTAACCATAACCTAACAGTCTACTAACAGTCTACTAATACTCTAATGAGAGTTAGTTGACATGCAGTTGCAAAGTTACTTATAGTTAGTAGAATGTCTGTATGTTAGTAGAAAGTGGAGTATCGAAATAAAGTGGAACCGAAACGACTGATTATTTTTCAAGAATTATTCAGTTTAATACAATAAGGTTTGTTAATGCACACTAACGAGCACCAGTACAATTAAATATTCTTCAAAATGATTGAATGTGTAGATAATATGCTTTCGCACAATTAGTATTTGAATCTCCACGTCTCTCATTTTGCTACAGTTTTCAAACACAACGGCTTGTGTGTCATTACCAGCGCTGCTTCACGCTAAATTCATAAGTGTAACTACAGCAGGCCTCAAGGGACACAAAACACTCCTGCCTCCTTCCTGTCACTTCCTCGGCTTGTCACCCACTTAAATAATGACAATTTAATTTCCCATCTAATTGGACCTGTAAGTTATTTAAATGAAGCTCTCGGTGTGTGAAAAGAGGGAGGCAGAGACGGAACATTAACAGCTTAGTGTACTCTCCGATTTTAATGAGAGAGGTCAAAGCAATGAGACGATGTTAAACAAACATCACTTCTCCTTCTGTTTAAATGCGAGTGAAAGGAGGAGTATAGGCCCCCCCTCCGACAGGACTTTATCTTCTCTCGTCCTTTCTTTAAATAACATTTAATCATCTCATCCACCCTTCATATCCCTAATGGAGCTCCACGGTACTTGTTTGACATCTGTTAAACCTCAGCGTTTGCCTTGCTAGTGCTCTCCTTGATTAAAACCAACCACTCACTTTTATTTCATTTGTTTCATTCACTTAAATCTTCAAGTAAACGTTACGGTCTGTTTTAATACGGGGCGATGGTAAGTAAAAATAACCCTGCCTAATATCTTAAGATTAAATACATCTTTTCGGAGAACTAAGCTTCCCTAAGCTCGCGTCCCTCTCTGTCCCATCTGATTGTGGGATTTTTCTGAAGAGAGTAGAGTAGAGAGAGCACATGGGCATTACTTTAAATGATGATTTAAATACATTTGGTTATTGGATGGCATGGATTCGGTGAACTGCGTACACTTACAGTTTTGGGGTTTAAGGAGAATTTCATCACGAAATGGACAGCAATTGAAAGAAAAGTGCAGAGGGCATAAATACAGGGGCATATGAGAGTAAATCAAAGGTAAAGATTGGGGGGGGGGAGACTTTGTCGCATGAGAGCTGCTTAGTTTTAATTTTATTTATGGTGGAGGAGGGGTTTGGCAGAGGGATTTAAGTTTGCCACATTTTTGTGGCAACATACATTCACTGTAAACCCGAATAAGTTGGCAAAACTCAATACATTTAAGGCAATCAGTTGCCTCAAAAATATTTAAGTTAAGAAATTAAAAGTTTAAGTAAGCAGAACTTGCAGATTTTTATTTTGTTCTCATACATTTTACTTGTTCTTAACATGAAATGTTTGAGTATATTAATCCATACATTTAACTTAAAATTTTCATGTAACCTCAATGTGAACATTTTTGTTATTATAAACTTAGCTGGTTATCACAAACTAGTTCAATAAACGTTAAACACTAGCATGGTTCAGCACTTACTGTATATATGAATGCAGCAGTATAAAGCATTGACATACTTGCTCTCAAACCAAGCCGCATGCACCACTTGTCATCATGACGGTAACTCCTAAAATCAACATTAACACAAATTAGCATAACAAAACATTAATCACTACTAAATCTCCCACTTAACATCAGTCTTGCACAAATCTTATATTATTAATCATTAATCTTATATTACACTTAATTTCAGCATTTACTCTCCCTTTCGAGTGCCATGGGCAAAGCATGCTGGGAAATAGAAATCACAGCCCAGTTTCAGTTGAACTTAAGTTCATCTAAATTAAAAAGAAATAATTTCATAAAACTCAAAACAATGAAACAGTTCAGTTTACTTAAAATATATCAGTTCTGTGAACTTGAAAGAAAAAGAAAGTGCTAAATACTCATAAAAGTTAATTTGACTGAACTAATTAGTTTAATTTAATTTTATCCAGCTCAAACCAATTAATTATTTTGAGCGTTAGGGTTTACAGTGTTGAATACGTGAAATACATTTACACACTGATGAGCCAAAACATTATGACCAGTCACAGTTGAAGAAAATTTCGATCCTCTCCTAAAAAGGCCGCGTATTAAGGTCTGGGCAGATTAGACGGTGAACAAACAATCAGTTCTCGTAATCAACATATATAATTGGGCAGGAATAAAGATCTGAGCGACTTTTTTCAAATTGTTACGCATCGATGCACAAGGGTTATGCCGTCTGGTCCGAGCCAACAGAAGGTCTACTGTGGCACAAGTCACACAAAATTTTAATGGTTACGGGAGAATTGTGTCATGAAAGAGCCTATGATGACCCTGTTCACCGTCGAAAGAGCCTACAATGGGCTCGCGAGCGCCTGAACTGGACCTCGCAGCAGTGGAAGAAGATCGCCTGGTCCAATGAGTCCCTTTTCTTTTACATCACATGGACGGCCGTGTACGTGACGCCGTTTACCTGAGGAAATGATGTGCCAGGATCACTGTGGGACGACGAGCCGCTGGAGGGGGTGTGATGATCTGGACAATGACCTGCTGGGAAACCCTGGGTCAGACTGTTCGTGGACGTCAGTTTGACGGGCCACTGACCTAAACACTGTGTCAGACCAGGTCCACCCCTTCATGACAACGGGGTTCCCTGCTGGAAGTGGCTCTTTCAGTGGGATAATGCGTCCTGACACACTGACCACATTTTTCAGGAATGGTTTGAGGAACATGATGAAGAGTTCAAGGTGTTGCCCTGGCCTCCAAATTGAGCATCTGTGGGATGTGCTGGACCAGCAAGTTCGATCCACAGCGGCTCCACCTCAGCCTACGGGACTTGAAGGATCTGCTGCTAACGTCTTGGTGTCAGAGACCAAAGGACACATTCAGGGGTCTCACAGAGCCCATGCCTAGGGGAGTCGACACCGCTTTGGCAGCACGCACAGGATCAACAGCACATCCAGGTGGGATGAACGTTTCGGCTCAACTGTGTTTGTTCTTGTTTTAATTAGAAGCCACTTCATTTTGATCAATTTCACAGAAAACAAGACTTCATATTTTATGCATCTTGATTTAAGAATCTTTAGACATTTACACTGGAAAACACAAATACTGAGCAAGAACATCTCTGTTTCTAATGAGATTCAGGCTGAAGGAAATGGAGATTCACGTCTGTACAGTAGAGGGCGCAGCTCGAACAAACCTTTCAGCGGTGCTGCCGTTCTGGATCACAGGAGAGCACTGGAAGTTCACAAGTTCACACTCACAAATAATCAGAGTAGTATGTGTATTTGGCGTGATGTCCGAGGAGAGGGCTCCGAGCTCGAACCCAGAGTACTCTCCCCGTATTTCTGGTTAGGAAAGTAACCAGGCGAGTGTGAGGAGACGGGGTGGTGGAGGGATCCTGAAAACTGTCGAGGAGCATTGGTCGACTGTGTGTATATATATATATAGGCCTCCACTCATTTTGCTGATTGGGTAGACATGTTGATTACTGATTGCTGACAGCTGGTTGGAATGACGTGATGATTGGATAGATAATTTGAACGTGTTCCTCCTGAACTTTGTTAATAAAACATCATAAAGTTGAACCAACACTCTTACATCAGCAATAAAACCAAATGGAACACAAATGTGATGTTTAACACATCACATGAGTTATTTTTGCTTATTTGTATGGTTGAATTGAATCGTCGAAGGTCAACAGCAAAGACACATTAATAAAGTCAGATTAAAAACATAAAGTATATTTGTGTTGGGATTTAACATAAAATGAACATTGCAGGTTTGTGTAATATTCTGAGTTTTCACCGTTTTTTTATTTTGAGGAACATGGAATCTGTTTTTGTGCAAGTGAGATATGAGTAAATGCTCACATTTAGCCGTTCACACTCAACACAGAAAACTGCATACGTTTTGGCTGTTCATTAACATGACAATGACGTTTTGGGGGCTTGAAAATTAAAGCTTTTGAAAATGGATTTCGACGTGTTCAGTCTATATTGTCTATTAACAAAGTGACATCACCAACTACTGGCCTGGCATGAATAATACAGTGTTTTACAAACTTTTCTGTTTTTAGTATTTCATAGTTTGTTTCTCTCAACATGTGGACAGGAGAGCTGTTAGTCAATAAATGGGAAAACAAAGTAACTTGCGTTAGTTATTTGAAAAAGTAATTTGTAAATTTACTAGTTAATTAGTTACTTGGAAAAGTAATCTGATTATGTAACTCATGTCACGTTACTCTCAACACTGGTAGTGGTTGGGAAGCAGAGCGATGCAAGCTACTTTTTTAAATAAAATGAATTAAAAAGTAATGGATATTTATTGGAAGATGTATTTTTAAACTCTGAAGTGTTGCTGAAACAACTCATTCTGTTTCTACCTAGACATCTATATTTAGAGAGCGTTATTGACGTACTGTGTTCCTTTCAATTTATTCCCTAAACTTTCTTTACTTGGTCTTAAAAAGTCTTAGATGTACTTATATTTAGCAAGAAACATGTCATTTCTTATTACACGAATATCTTAACCTTGGCCGCTGCACTCCTGAGGTTCCACATTTTCTTCTGTTTTCACATTTTTTCACCTTTTGTAATTGTTTTGTGCTAAATCTATTGTGATTAGAGGAAAACACATCAAAATATAATCATGCAGTTTACCCAAATGATTTTTGGTATGTGGTTGCTTTGTTCCATTTGGTTTACACTGCTAATTTACTGATATATTATTTTTCATATAGCACTGTTCCAGTAAAGAGGTGATCGTGTAGACTTTGACATTTCAACACTAGATGTTGAATCGCTCACCATTAGTGTTTTCACGGTGTCAGAGGTACATCTGACCTGTGTTTGCTGATATGAGGCGTAATAGTTCTGTAATTGAGCAGGGGAATTTAATTTTACTTATGCCCAATTATCCACTGAATCTGCTGTCTGCTAAATGAGATTATTGCAGTAGCATAAGTCTCTCCCATTGGGTTCCATTAACTTTGATTACTGCAAATTATTTACTTACAGCTCTGGTCCATATTGCGCTGATGTGCCATAGAAAACTCATTTAGTACTTCATATACACACACTCAATACAGTGATGATGTTACACAATACAGTAAGTTAGTGGACACACACACGCACACACATCATTTACAACGGGAGGGGTTGATTGAGTGTTCTGAAAGATTAAAAATACTATGTAACTGTGTATACACATGTATTATGGACTGTTGTACAGGACATATGGAATATACATATGGTTATAACATATGTTTGAGAAAAATGCCATATACTCGGTACTAGTACATATGTAGATGTGAATGATTGGCCAAAGCATAGAACTTTTGCAGTCCCAATGTATTTAACCTCAAACCACAGTCCTTATGAAGTTTCCTTCAAATGTCATTAAATCAGATGTGTTATTATTCAGTGGCCTGTTACACAAAGCTATAACAAACTGTGAGTTTCAGAGTTGGTTTAGAGTTGACAAAACCAAGCAAATTCAGCTCTGTTCAGATCGGGTTCAGCAGGTTCACAACGCTTGCTATGAACAATGTCTTTCGATGTCTGATGCAGAGTTTTTGATTACAGCGAACAGCCAATCACAAGAAACATGAACACTGTAATAAAAAAAGTTGCTGCCTTACATTTTTTTTTAAGTACAATCAACTTGGATGTCTAAGTCATTTCAACATAAATTACTTTAAACTTACTTCAAATGAGTTGAATCTTTGTTACTTATTAAAAAAGTTGAAAATTTCTTAACTTATTTTGATGAGTTAAAGCAACGTAAAAACAAATGTTGTCATATCTTATTGATCATATAGTTTTTTTTTTTACAGTGAAGAGCTTCAGGTGAATCTGCACAGATTTCATTGTTATGAAAAATATCATGAATTTAAACATTTCCAAAGCAGGAAAGCAGCTGATGCCATGAAAGTTTAAGAAGACAGCTGAAAGAAAATATCCGACTATATCAATGCAATTTAATCAACTGAATTTATTTAATTAATAATTTATTTAGGTACACAAATACCTTAAATGATAAGCTTAGCCATTTTTAAAAAAAGAGTAATGTATTCTAAAGCTTGTATTTACATGTATATATAATTTATATTAATTGAAATTAAATGTTGATTTAATTATGAAAATAGTTTCAAATATCAATGCATATATATATATATATATATATGACATGACAAAATAGTGATTAAATTTGACATTTTCCTCAAAAGACAAAGCATTATAAAAAGACAAAAGTCATTCTAAAACCATTTACTGATTTTTTTTGTAAATATGTTTTCATTTAAGCTTTAAAGTCTCCATGAAATCAAAATGGTCAATTCTTTTTTTCTTTTTTTTTTAATATTGCAGTATTTATTATATTTTTTTTATCTGCACATGATTATTTTTTTCATAATCTTTAATCAAAATAACTTCCTCTTGCAGCATCTCTCCTCTTCTCTGATGATGTGTTTACTGGCACGAGGGCGGGACAATAACCTGTCAATCACATGAGATCCACCAATAGCAAACCACAACCTTCCAATCAATTCCCCACGGACTAAATCAAGTCCCGCCCACATTTGATCTTGTTCCAGAAGCCGTTTCACACTGATATATGCCACAATAGGGAAGAAAAGCGTTTCGCAACTCAGAACTTCACAACCTCAGTTTCATGCCGAATTTAAAACATTTTTTTTTTTTTTTTTTAAAGTTAAAGTATTTAGAGATGAACAAACTCGATCTCTTAAAATGAATAAAGGTTGTCATTATAACTGTGTGGCCTGCAGATTTAACCCCTCTGTTTCACCTGGCATTCCTACACATTCCATCCAATCCACGGAAAGACACGTACAGAGAGAGAGAGAGAGAGAGAGAGAGAGAGAGAGAGAGAGAGAGAGAGAGAGAGAGAGAGAGAGAGAGATCAAGCCAGCCAGCAGTGGACAGGAGCCCAGCTGTTTGGAGCCCAGTGTCGCTCACTTTAATGACAAATGCAAAGTGGAGAGGAAAACCTCTAAGGCCTAATTTCGTGACATTGTCCCTCTCCTAATTGAGAACATTTCTCTCGTTCTCTCTCGTTCTCCGTGTGCCAGCTTCCTCACGCTCGCAGCGGAAAAAGAGCAGGCCTAATTTCATTCCGGTTTGTTTTAGGACAACCCTTTTAGATGTTTAATTCAATCCCAATTTCGTGTAATCAGGCGAAAGGCTTCCCCCGAGGTAGAGCCACGCTACCAGGACCCGCCGCCCACAATTTGCAAATGTAATTGGTCCACGTATCTCTCTCTTTCTCCACCCCGTGGTTCCACCACAGGCATTATTAACTAATATCACTTTTGAATGTTTTTCATCTATTTTATCACACGGCTTTTCAATCGGTACCTGCGCTCACATATATCCAGACTCATCTCGCGGCCCGACGGATGAGCGCAGGAGGGGAAGCAGCAAACGTTGGGAACATCATCCCGCGTTTACCTCAAGGCAGCTGCGTTGTTATTGTAATATTCATATTTCTGTGGATTTACAGCCGCTGGATATTGAGTACAAAATCCATTATCATTTGTATATTTTAATTATGCAAATGAGGCTGCTCAGCTGGCTGGCTGATCCTGCAGGGAAGCCTAACTTCATTTCGGGTGATTACAATTTATCCAGTCGAGTCACTTTAATTGTAACAAGCTAATTACCTTGTTTCATTTAGTTTTAACAATGCCAAAAGAAAAGCGTACGGTGATAGTGCTCTCTCACCGGGGGCCCTGACAAATCAGGCCCAATAACAAGAGCCAAAGAGAGAATGAAATTGGGAAAAGATGAGAGAGATCGAAACAATCTCGTTTCCATGGCTCGTCCTGATCCTGAAACACACAGACCGGGGCTAGTTGTCACACGTGTTTCTAAAAAGGTGTGAGTATTTATCAGGGTTGGTTTAGTTTCGAAACTGGTTTAAACTGATGTTGTTTTAAGATTTGGCTGGGATATTTTAGGCCTATGTAAAATTAAACATGATGATTTGTTCTCTTTAAGACTGGTCATGGCGTTAAGCCGGTTGTATAAAAATAGATTTGAGAATGAAAAGTAAGACTGCTAGTTGGCAGACTAGTTAATACACAGTCTTAAATGGCTGTGTTTATGAAACTGGCCGCAGATTATACATTTCTAAATCACAAATAAAACAGGTAACACTTAATTTTGATGGTCCCTTTTGAACATTCTGTTAACTATAAGTAACTTTGCAACTACATGTCAACTAACTCTCATTAGAGTATTAATAGACTGTCTGCTTAATATCTGCTAACTCTTTATTGTGATGATCCTCAACAGACATTATACTGAGTATAAGTAACTTTGAAACTACATGTCAACTTATTCTACTAACCCGAACCCTACCAGCCTACTAATACTCTACTAATACTCTACTAACACTCTACTAATACTCTACTAATACTCTACTAACACTCTACTAATAATCTACTAATACTCTACTAATAATCTACTAACACTCTACTAACACTCTACTAATACTCTACTAACACTCTACTAATACTCTACTAATAATCTACTAATACTCTACTAACACTCTACTAACACTCTACTAATACTCTACTAATAATCTACTAACACTCTACTAACACTCTACTAACACTCTACTAATACTCTACTAATAATCTACTAATACTCTACTAACACTCTACTAATACTCTACTAATAATCTACTAACACTCTATTAACACTCTACTAATACTCTACTAACACTCTACTAATAATCTACTAACACTCTACTAACACTCTACGAATACTCTACTAATACTCTACTAATACTCTACTAACACTCTACTAACACTCTATTAATACTCTACTAACACTCTACTAATACTCTACTAACACTCTACTAACACTCTACTAACACTCTACTAATACTCTACTAACACTCTACTAACACTCTATTAACACTCTACTAATACTCTACTAACACTCTACTAACACTCTACTAATACTCTACTAATAATCTACTAACACTCTACTAACACTCTACTAATACTCTACTAATAATCTACTAACACTCTACTAACACTCTACTAACACTCTACTAATACTCTACTAATAATCTACTAATACTCTACTAACACTCTACTAATACTCTACTAATAATCTACTAACACTCTATTAACACTCTACTAATACTCTACTAACACTCTACTAATAATCTACTAATACTCTACTAACACTCTACTAACACTCTATTAATACTCTACTAACACTCTACTAATACTCTACTAACACTCTACTAACACTCTACTAACACTCTACTAATACTCTACTAACACTCTACTAACACTCTATTAACACTCTACTAATACTCTACTAACACTCTACTAACACTCTACTAATACTCTACTAATAATCTACTAACACTCTACTAACACTCTACTAATACTCTACTAATAATCTACTAACACTCTATTAACACTCTACTAACACTCTACTAATAATCTACTAATAATCTACTAACACTCTACTAACACTCTATAAACACTCTACTAACACTCTACTAACACTCTACTAACACTCTATAAACACTCTACTAATACTCTACTAACACTCTACTAATAATCTACTAACACTCTACTAACACTCTATTAATACTCTACTAATACTCTACTAACACTCTACTAATAATCTACTAACACTCTACTAACACTCTACTAATACTCTACTAACACTCTACTAACACTCTACTAATACTCTACTAATAATCTACTAACACTCTACTAACACTCTACTAATACTCTACTAATAATCTACTAACACTCTATTAACACTCTACTAACACTCTACTAATAATCTACTAATACTCTACTAACACTCTACTAATACTCTACTAACACTCTACTAACACTCTACTAATACTATACTAATAATCTACTAACACTCTACTAACACTCTACTAATACTCTACTAATAATCTACTAACACTCTATTAACACTCTACTAACACTCTACTAATAATCTACTAATAATCTACTAACACTCTACTAACACTCTATAAACACTCTACTAACACTCTACTAACACTCTACTAACACTCTATAAACACTCTACTAATACTCTACTAACACTCTACTAATACTCTACTAACACTCTACTAACACTCTATTAATACTCTACTAATACTCTACTAACACTCTACTAATAATCTACTAATACTCTACTAACACTCTACTAATACTCTACTAACACTCTACTAACACTCTATTAACCCTCTACTTATACTCTACTAACACTCTACTAACACTCTACTAATACTCTACTAATAATCTACTAACACTCTACTAACACTCTACTAATACTCTACTAATAATCTACTAACACTCTATTAACACTCTACTAACACTCTACTAACACTCTATAAACACTCTACTAACACTCTACTAACACTCTACTAACACTCTATAAACACTCTACTAATACTCTACTAACACTCTACTAATAATCTACTAACACTCTACTAACACTCTACTAATAATCTACTAATACTCTACTAACACTCTACTAACACTCTACTAACACTCTACTAACTTAGCTGTAAATGCTAAGAAATGCTTCTTTTTTTCATTTAACTTTTTACTAAAAATGTTATACTGATAAATCATACTAAGATCAGCAATATTTGTGTCCCCACTTTATTTCATGAATAATTGTAGATTGTGCCACGATGCTGAATTATTGTATTTATTTAATTGTATCGCATGCATCACTGTATCTGCTCAACAGATGGACAGAAACGCTGACACTAAAAGGGTTGGTCTTCTAATCATGTCAGTCACTCTAACAACCACCGCGGTGGCTCTATTGATCAAGGACACACTGTAACTGATGTCTAATGTGTTGAATTCTCTATTGGGATCCATTTTACAGCTCTTATGTCATCGACGACTCAGACGGAGCCCGATTGAGAAGCCCCAGATCGCTGTGTAGTTCTGTAATCTTCACAGTGTTTTAAATACAGTCTGTACAGTGCGGTTTGTTTCTAATATGACTCAGACTTGAGCGGATGGTCGCTGTCCTTGGTGCTGAACACAACCAAACCCTTAGAAACCTTCATCACAAAGCCAGAGAAAAGCTATAACTCTATTAAAACGAAAATCAGTTTCTTTAAGCATTTAGAGAAGCATTACCATCAGTGTTGAGTTGATGCTAATGGCATACTTATCACTGTCCTGTAAAGACGTATTTACCTCAGAACTTTTAAACTGTGCATTTAAAAGTAATTCTGCTGAATGTTAAGACAGATTGTCACGCTGAAAACCAAAGCGCTTTAACCTTTTTAAGAAGTCTGACCCCTGTCATTCCCTATCAGAGTGAAAGCATTTTTATTAACAGTTTATGAAAACAGTTTATAAAAATCTTCATGATTACAACTTTCGGACCAATCAGAGCGCATGACACTAGATTACCACGGCAACATCTGGAGGGCCACTAATGTGCCGCATATGTTTTTCATGTAAACATGTTTTTTCCCCCTTTCTCCAACACACTTTCACTTAAGAATGATAAACTGAGCTTTTACACTCTTTAGCAGGAGTTCAGTAATCCGTATGGATAAATCACTGGGGTCAGCCGCTAACAAAAGTACTAGTGATGACATTAAAATGCCCAGGAGCACTTAAAAAAGTAAAGCAGCTGTCAATTTAGCAGTTCCTCACGCAGTGTGCATGGCAACAAGCATGGTCTTTGAGATGGACAAAAACAACAACATATTTACAGAGAGGCAAAGATTACTTCTTCAACCCATATTTTGGCTAAATGTACTTAGTTTACTTCACTATAATGCAAATTAAAAAAGATTTTATTTTCATATACTACCATTCAAAAGTTTGGACACATCTACATATTCTGTATGAATATTATCAACATTTTAGAATAAGTCGAAACTAACAAATTACATAAATGGAAGTATGAAAATATATGTAGTGAGCAATATTAGGCATATCGAAGCCAGCTTACATTTCAGTTACTGGACATTTGTTGTTCACTTTTCCTTTGGGATGGATGGATGGATGGATGGATGGATGGATGGATGGATGGATGGATGGATGGATAGATAGATAGATAGATAGATAGATAGATAGATAGATAGATAGATAGATAGATAGATAGATAGATAGATAGATAGATAGACAGACAGACAGACAGACAGACAGACAGAAGATGGATGGATGGATGGATGGATGGATGGATGGATGGATGGATGGATGGATGGATGGATGGATGGATGGATGGATGGATAGATAGATAGACAAACAGACAGACAGAAGATGGATGGATGGATGGATGGATGGATGGATGGATGGATGGACGGACGGACGGACGGACGGACGGACGGACGGACGGACGGACGGACAGACAGACAGACAGACAGATAGATAGATAGATAGATAGATAGATAGATAAGTATCATATACAGGTTTTCAATAAAACAGTGCAATATTTGATAATCACACACAAACAACCATTAGCACACCTAATTATTTCAACAAAGCAAACATCAAATCTTTTCTCTGCTTTTTAAATAACCGTTGTCATTAGCTGTAAACAGCGACAATAACAAACACATTAAATTAATCTGCCCTTAATGTGATTTGATTCAGACTCCTGAACTGCTGCTCACTTCACGGAAAACATGCTCTGGCTAGCAGAAGCATATGAAAATATCACTCATTAATTCCCATGATGCTCCATCCGCTGCTGTCATCAGGAGACATCGGCAGTGATCCAGAGGATTAAAGCCACGCTCATTAAGACATTGTCTGTTGTTTTTGATATTCACACAAACAAGTTGCTGTCATGTAAGGAGATGAATTGTTTTTCACATTTGCTTGTCATTAAGGAGATTACATGTGTATCAGAAATATATCTCTAAATAACACACCTAAATCTAAATCTGTGTTTAATGATGATGTCAAAACTGTGTTTACATCTGCACATCACACATAACCTGTTATTTCATCTTTCATAGACTCACTACCAAATATGAATGATATCACAGTTTGGCACAGCAAATGTCAGAACAGAATTGAACAGTGTTTAAGCATATGAAATATACTGTAAATAAATGTAAATATATATACACTACTGTTTTAATGTCAGTAAGATTTCTTTTGGAAGACATTAATATTTTTAAGGACGCGTTAAATTGATCAGAAGTGACAGTAAAGACAATTATAATGTTATAATAGATTTTCAACCTATTCATCAAAAAATCTAGAATAGAATGGTTTTCTAGAATAGAATGGTCTCAGTGGTTTTCACAAAAATATTATGCAGCACAATAATGCTAATTAATGATAATAATCATAAATGTTACTTGAGCAACAAATCATCATATGATCATCTGACACTGAAGACTGGAGTAATGATGTCTGTCATCCATCCATTCATCCGTCCATCCATCCATCCATCATCTGTCTATCTGTCTGTCATCCATCCATCCATCCATCACCATCCATCCATCCATCCATCCATCCATCCATCCATCCATCCATCCATCCATCCATCATCCTTCATCTGTCTATCTGTCTGTCATCCATCCATCCATCCATCCATCATCTGTCTATCTGTCTGTCTGTCATCCATTCATTCATCCGTCCGTCCGTCCGTCCATCCATCCATCCATCATCTGTCTATCTGTCTGTCATCCATCCATCATCTGTCTATCTGTCTGTCATCCATCCATCCATTCATCACCATCCATCCATCCATCCATCCATCATCTGTTTGTCTGTCATCCATCCATCATCCATCACCATCCATCCATCCATCCATCCATCATGTTTGTCTGTCATCCATCCATCATCCATCATCTCTCTGTCATCCATCATCACCATCCATCCATCCATCATCTGTTTGTCTGTCATCCATCCATCATCCTTCATCTGTCTATCTGTCTGTCATCCATCCATCCATCCATCCATCCATCCATCCATCCATCCATCCATCCATCCATCATCCATTCATCTATCCATCATCTGTTTGTCTGTCATCCATCCATCATCCATCATCTGTCTATCTGTCTGTCTGTCATCCATCCATCCATCACTATTCATCCATCCATCCATCCATCCATCCATCATCTGTTTGTCTGTCATCCATCCATCATCCATCATCTGTCTATCTGTCTCTCATCCATCCATCCATCATCCATCATCCATCATCCAATCATCCATCCATCCATCCATCCACCCATCCATCCATCCATCCATCCATCCATACATCCATACATCTATCCATCCATACATCCATACATCCATCCATCCTTTATTATGTAGGTCAGTATTACTGCTTGTATCAAAACAATTGGTTAAAAGCATTAACATGATTGTGAATATTTTTATCTGTATCTTTTTTACTTCCCCAGTGTTATCAGTCAATGACATCCCTAATAAAGTGTGTGGAAGCAGTGAGAGGGGCAGTTTCAGCATATCCCTGTTGTGGAAAATAACCTGTTTTACCTCTTCACACGATTTGATTTGTTATTCTAACAATGAGCTGTAAACAATCTAATCTGTGTGGTCCCATATTTCCCACTATATGTTTCCCTGGATTATAACCGGATTAGGGGATTACACAATTAATACGACCCGAGACAGCAAAGGCATTCTGACGCAAGCCATTTTTTACAAATAACATCACAGAACAATTTCAGTGCAAACACTACCGTTGAAATGTTTGGTGTCAGTACGATTTTGTTATATTTTTAAAGTGTAATTCTCTTCTGCTCACCAAGACTGCATTGATTTCATCAAAAATAGAGCAAAAACAGCAGTATTGTGGAATATTATTACAATATAAAATAACTGGTTTCTATGTGAATATTTTGTAAAATGTAATATATTCCTGTGATTTTCAGCATCATTACTCCAGTCTTCAGTGTCACATGATCCTTCAGAAATTATTCTAATATGATGATTTGATGCTCAAGAAACATTTATAGTCAATGTTGAGAACAGTTAAGACTCACTTGTGTTAATTGTGAAAATATAGTACCTTGAAACCATCAAAACTGACGTCCAGAGAAACGATTTACTATGTCAATATCCTAATTCATGAAAGGACCAACCAATTGTTGGACATGCCATCCGTCAGCCTCACGTTTGCTCAGATTGCTCAACTAACGCCAAACAATGGTGATTAAGCAACAGATTAAACCTCCTCATAAATAATGAAGAGCTGCGTTTTCAACACGCTTCCTGTTCACTTCCTCTAATAGCCACATTAAAAGCTCTTTACAAGTCAGTGGTGAGAGGAAGAGAAAAACGAGCACTTAACGAGTTGGACAGAGAGAGAGAGAGAGAGAGAGAGAGAGAGAGAGAGAGAGAGAGAGAGAGAGAGAGAGAGAGAGAGAGAGAGAGAGAGAGAGAGAGAGTGATGCCAGTTGATCAATGAGTAAATGAGGTCCTTAAAGGAAGCCTGTCCTGCACTGATGTAAAGAGCTAATGATGAAGGCAATAAAAGCCCTGGCTCTCAACCGACATCCTAATTAAGGAAGTGGAGGTTAGAGGGTTCTGCTTAACTGATCCACCCATGCCATCTTTATGACCTTTGCATCGTCTCTCGCTGCCCGGACGGCGTTCGGGACGTATGATGATAATGACTATAGTTGACATTCTTTACTTAGTTGCTCTAAGTTAAAATATATCATGCTAGTGCTGGAATTCCATAACGTAAGTATATGGGGAAATAACATAAAAAGACAAAGGCCTGTTGGACCACTGCCAGTTTAACTAATTAGAAATTACAATTGAAGTTGTAGAAGAAGGATTTACAAAGGGGGGTAATTATCAGGTAATTATCTCTACCTTAAACCGACTTTCATTGGCATCTATATATCTATATATTTTTACTTCAATAAAAATCTGTTGATTCTGTGTTGCCACATTAAGAATATTTTTTAAGTTTAGTGACTTTTTTGTACTTTGAACTATTTGCATGGCTCAGAAATGGTGAAAATGTGTCACATTTAAAAGAGTACAGCTTTAAACCATATAATGTTATAGATAGTTTAAAGCTATAGAGTCATTATACCTGATCTATTGCATTAACATTGAATGTCTGTAATGTAATTCCACTTATAATCCATGTTGTTGATTTCAGGCATACACTACATAAATGTGTTACACTTCATTGTCAGTATTACAGTGTAATTATACATTTAAGTACTGAGAAATAATAATTAACTACATGCCACTGTAAAAACTTTCATGATTTTTTGTCAAATCAACTTAGATAATTGATATGGTTCAGTTAACATAATATTTTGAGTTTCTGATGATTAAACCAATCTCCTCATTTCAATGAACTTAAAATTTTAAGGCAATCAGGTTACTTTTTATTTATTTAAGTTAAACCAAAAATGATTTTTTTATAGTGTTAGGATGAGGGTTTGGTTTAGTGTTAATTGCATGTAATTGTGCATAATTTATAGTTATTACTACAGTAACTACATGAAACATGTGTAACAATGACACTGTAAAATAAAGTGTTACCAATTAATGTTTTGTCTTTTAAACATAAAACATATTTGACATGTGGTAGTATAGCTAGCATCTAAATGAATTAGATTCTGGAGATTTTATTCCAGTCAAAAATATTACAATAAAAAATATACAATAAAAATATTTAACATGAATATTTAACATGAATGATTCTGACTGCACCAACAAAAGTCCATTTTAAGGTCATATTAGGAAGAAATCTATATATGTATACAGTAACAACTACACAGTCTAACTTTTACAGTGTGATTACTTGTTAAAATAAGGTATACTTTATATACAGAAACTCAGAGTTTCACTGCGGGTGTCGTGAAGAATTGTGTTGAATTGAAGTTTTTTGTGGGATACAGGAGATCAGAGTCACCAGACAGTGTAAATTACAGTCACTGGATTATTTTACTCTAATCTGACACTAATTAATAACCCAGTAAAGGAAGTTGACTGGCAGCTGACCTGTTTATACTTTCAACAACTTCATTATCATCAATACCTGTTATGGCAGTATTTTAGTCTTTGATTAGTCATATACTGTAGAGAAGTTGTCTCAGAAATATATAATATAGCCTATATATATACACTGTATGATACTAAACACACTTTCAAATTCTATAATTCCTGAGAGTGTGCAAAAATTATTAACGTCTTTGTTTTCTATTTTCTATCAAATATTCTTCATGGTAAAATAACAGATGTTTTTTGAAGAAAAGCTTTCTCAAAGATCTCATTGTCAATGTGGAATGGCATACAATTTCAGATTATCCATATCAAAAAGATTCAGTCGACACGCTTTCCTTGCAAAACTTTCAGACATGATATGGCATTATCCACGTTCTGATCCCGGGAAGAGCCCCACCTCTTCGAGATTCTTTGGGATGGGAAGTTCAATGAGCGCATTTCTCGCGCTCGTCTCCAGAGCTGCACGAGCGCAATGCACAGCAGATGATGCCTGTATATTTGACTCAGAGTGATTCAACAGACCACATGAGCACAACAGCACCAGTTCACTGTCAGCCATAGACCTGCATTTACAAAGGTTTTACTTGGAATATCTTACAAAAACGCAGGAAGCGCGCGACGCGTCACCTCGATGAGCAGCCGCGCGCGCTGTCAGCAAGAGACGAGCGCGAGACACGTCGCTATCGAGGTAAGCGTCAGCTGTGGGAAGTTTGCAAAATGTAAAATAATGTCGCGTTTACCTTTAATTTCTTATTCCTTTGTTATATAAAACGTAATTCGTGGATTTCAGTTCTGGATAAGGCCTATATGATAAGCTGATATTATTTTATGTGTTGGCTTTATTATCCCGTCTGGGTATTTATCATGCTTTGGAAGCATTTGTAAAAATCTGTCAATTATGATAAATTCATCTCTATAATAATTAAAAATGCATTAAAAACACTTTTTGAACTTTTTGTCCAACCAACATGTTTGCCTGAAAGTTCAAGGATGTGAAGCCTATTGTTTTGTAATTACACTGTAAAATGTTTTCATTGATATAGCCTATTCCGACATTGTTATTTTCGTCCTAATTTTTGCAATTTCTGCTCGTAGTCAGTGTTTTAGATAAATATCCGTCATAATTCAATATAAAGTGGCAGAAAAAAAGTGTGCATCGATCATTGCAGGTTAAAACTTTCGAATCACTTTGATTTTACTTAAACATTTAAGGCGGCAATTGATTTTATATTTTTATTTTACTAGGCTAGTAGACAACTATTACAACATGTAATTATCTTTCTGCTGTTATGCTACTACAATCATATCGTGCGTATATTTGTCGGATTATTATTTTTTTTAAAACGAAAAATGTATTTTTAAAACAAAACTTCCTTTTTGATCTCGAAAAGACTGTGATGACAGAATATAATCGTTATTATCTAATTAGGCCCATATATTTTTACCTACATCCTCTAGTATTCAATGAATGGGAGGAGCTTAAGACTTTTATAAAGTGGTTCATTTTTACTTCACGTGTCGCTGATTTCAAACAGAAATATTTCGTAATATTTTTTTTTTCTTTTCCTAAAGAAGGTCAGAAGTGTTACAAATGATTGTTATAATTTCACGAGCAGGAATGAAACTATCAATCAAGCTCTCGTGAGGCATGAAGGACACTAAAAACGCTGCAATTTATGACTGTTCAACGCTCAAATATGTTTCTGACCGTTTCAGGGATTGACTGATGCTGAAGAGGCTGAAAGCTGCTAGAAAACACCAGATTCCCTTGAGCGTTGCATAAGGTAAATGTGCACCAACATACACTGCACAGAATCTCTCACAAAATATTCATTTAATTGTTAAAATTAAAATTTTGAGTAATGCTTAAATGAATCAAAACACACATGCACATCTCACACATCTCCATCAATTGGCTGCATATGAATACATCTGGCTGACATCATTCAGCAAAAAAAAAAAAAAAAAGGATGCTTATAACATTCAAATGTATATTTGATAAGCAATTCATTATTTCATAACTTACATAAAGATTCTTGTGTGGCACCACACTGTATCGACCCTATTTACCTGCATGGAGTCTGATTACCTTACAGTAATAATATATATGCGTCCATTATAGGCTACTGGAAGTCAGCATATTGAACTATATCCAAGTAATTTCATGCATTTCCTTGTCTGCAATCAAGACCAGATAATCAACATTATATGAATGCTTTCAATGATTAGATTGTATTTAAATGAAATTGCTTGATAAGTCTCCACAGATGAAGGAGCATCTAGTCTTGCAATCGTCTGATAGACCTCCAGTGTTAAATAAGGATTATGATGTAGGACGGTGTACGCAGGCCTATTTTTACTGTGGGATTTTCTGTTCATGACAATTATAGGTCAGCGAGTTGCATTACAGCCATTAAAAGAGAAAGTAAAGACATTTCATTTGTTTAAAAAATACAACCGTTTGCCTGAGGTATATTTGGATTGGATGATGGATTTGGTGTGTAATGTCCTGTTCATGTAGCTATTAGGTTCCCTCTTTTTTTTCTTCTGTATTGACCCCCACAGGTCACATAAGTAATTTTTAAACGCATGATTAATTTCACAGTAGGGTTAACATACATATAGATGAAGTTCAATGCATCAAGCAGACATATGATTTACCAAGGCCGGCATTTAAGTGTTCAGCATGTTAGTTGTAATGATTATCATCAGCTGCGGTCTAATATAAACCTTTGCAGTTTTTAACTCTTCTGTGTTTTAATTATAGAGCAGCCTTTTTTCTACTTATGGACATAAGACAAACATGCAACACACTGATCAGTAGCTGATATAAATTCACATATACATTAATTTGTTGGTTTAACTTAAAAAAAAGTAATTTACCTGGTTGCCTTAAAATTTTAAGTTCGTTGAAACTTAAAAATTTGAGTTAATACAATGAAGGAAATTGGTTTAATCACAGCAACTCAAAATATGATGTTATCTGAACCACATAAATTATGGTTGATTTTGCAAATTTTCCAGTTGATTTGACAAAAGAAAAAAATGTTTGATAACAAATCATGAAAATATTTTTTTACAGTGCAAAATACCAACCACATTTTCACAAGTATAAATTGAAACATTATATGAGTTAGTGTTTAGTGAAAATTAAAAGCTTAATGAGAGTTACATTTATTCCACCTTTTATTTTGAAGTATATCTATCATATATCTATGTTTTCATATTCCTGTAATGGGATGAGAGGTCGTATGAGGTGCTCTTTGGCTATTGGGAGACAAAAGCCAGCGGGATGGGCTCTAAATGAGGTTTAGGGGGCTACAGATGGGACCCTCTCTCTCCTGTCAATTTGACTGGGCTTTTCAGAACACTTGACCTTTTGTACTAATTCTATTATCGTGGCAAAATGAAAACGTCACAATTAAGCCAACTATTCTTATCAGAATTACATCCTGAAATTATATATGTAATGCCGACATTTAAAATAAAAACCCTACAGATCTGAAGCTTTGAAGCGAATAAATTTGAGCGAAAGGACATTTTTTATATATTAAAAAATATGACGGCATTTTCTTTTCTTTTTTTTAACATAATAGTAGCCTAATTTTTCATATTTGGATCAATAGTGCACCTGGCTATTATATAAATGTTATTGATGAGACAGTTTGTCGGACAACATGTCATCAGAATCAAGCGATTAGTTTTATTCTCAGTTGTGGTCGATTCAGTACGCACAGCCCATGTATTACCTCATAATGATGAAAAAATGACATGCCGACATTTATCGCCTTTCGCTTGATTTATGAATGCGCGGAAATTGCCTCAATATAGCATGACAGTTTGGACAGTTTAAGTGTGTGACAATGCAGATGTTGATAGCGAAATAATAAAACATTAACAAAAGCTACTGACCGCTCTTAAACATGAATGATCACAAGACTGTGCCACTTTATACAGTTTATACAAAAGCAATGTGGATGCTGAAAAATCATATAATAATCATATTCGAAAAACCGACCGTCATATTAATTAAAGCCGACAGAATTGTATTTTTTTATTTATTTATTGGCATCATCCTATCAGTATATTAACTTAGACCTACAATTATTCGTTAGCTTTAAAAGCTATGGAAAAATGCATGCGATTCATTTATAATTGTCCTATTTAAATGTACTAAAAATATTTTGGTTAGGCTAAATTTTAGGCGTGTAACACAATATATTTATGAAACAGTTTATGGTGTTGTCCATGCGATTATACCGATTAGCCTACACATGGGTGGTTCACGGGTGTTTTTCCCCCCACTAATTCCGGTTTGAAGTAGACGCGCGCGCGCGCATCACCCGGGGCCCCTGCGGCTCCTGTCTGAGCTTCTCTTTAGTGTGTTTGAGTGGCAGTTAGTGAAACGTCATTGGCTCTTCAGAGGGGCAGAGCCACGCCAATCACTCACATCCAACTCCGGCAATAAGAGCCGGTGTGTGAGGCGCGCGCTTATTCGCTCTTGCACTACTGTTACTGGACACGATAAAGGAGCCTGTTGTGATATTTAGCATTTATCGTGCTTGTTTTTATAAAGTTCGCGGTCTCGTTGACCGTTTGCATTTCCGAAAACGAATTTCTAATTTCGTATGTGGAATAGGCTTCGAGATGATTTATATTCTGTAGCGTTTGGACATCTCCGACTGCGCGCGGAGGTAAGAAAAATACAAACTTTTCTTCGTCTCCGAGTCCGTCTGAAAAATATCTGTTTTTGTTTATATTTAGGCATTTCTGACTATAAGTGACTTTTGTTCTCGGCGTGAAAAGAGGCACACACACGTGTGGAGACATTTTGTAGCCCACTGTTTATATATATATTTTTTTATGGCAAATTTCTGTTATTATTATTATTATTATTATTATTATTAGGCTATAATACTGGGCTATTATATGATAGGCTACATTACCAAAACATAAAATAGCGACGTTCTATATTCTGTATGGAAAAGTCGGAATAGAACGTTGAGGCCGTCAGAACATTCTACGGGGAAATCTGCCTAAACTCGCTGTAAATTCCGCTGTGTTGTTTTATAGTATTACAGTAATATAATATATTTAAAACAATATTTTTAAAGTATTACATAGTATTAAAAGCATTTCACGCTTTTTCTTTTAATTTTTAATTTTTTTTTTTACCACAGAAACAGCAAAACAATGTTCATGATTCAAGGAATAAAATTAATAATTGCACTGATTTAGCTAGCGCACTGATCTAGTTCTTTATACATATATATATATATATATATATATATATATATATATATATATATATATATATATATATATAGAGAGAGAGAGAGAGAGAGAGAGAGAGAGAGAGTAATTGTATAAAATTGTAGTAAATGTCTATTGCTTTTATTTACTTTGCGATTGATCAGCATCCTTGTAATTTTCTCTCGTTCTTTAAATTAGTTTTTATTTCAAGCGCATCATATTCTGATCTACAAACATTGTCTGACATGTGAAGAAAAGCCTTACAGTAATTCTGCAAGTTGTTTAATTCTTAATTTTTTGTCTAGTAAAATAAAATTCTGGTTTATCTTTAATAACTGTGCCACATTTGGTTATATTAATAAATAAATATTCTTTATTGATATACTTTGCATAGCTTTGAATTAATGCATCTGAATCTTTTTTTTCCCCTTTTTTTTCTATAATTCTTTTTTCATTGCTAAATTAACCTTTTCAAATTTGTTTACAGACGAACATCTCCAGTCAGTGGTCTGCAAAGATTGCAAAAGAGTCTTCTGCCTGGACAGAACAACATTGTGATGGCCACCCCACCAAGTTCATTTCAGCAGGAGCCCCTCACGCCTCCCAGATCCTCCCTCAAGCCCAACCAAGTGGGGTCGGTCATCCTCTACGGGGTGCCTATTGTCTCGCTGGTCATTGACCTTCAAGAGCGGTTATGCCTGGCTCAGATATCCAACACCCTGCTAAAGAACTACAGCTACAACGAGATCCACAACCGTCGAGTGGCTCTGGGCATCACCTGCGTGCAGTGCACCCCGGTCCAGCTCGAAATCCTCCGGCGGGCCGGTGCCATGCCCATTTCCTCCCGCCGCTGTGGCATGATCACCAAACGCGAGGCAGAGCGACTTTGCAAGTCTTTCCTGGGTGAGAATTCTCCACCCAAGCTGCCAGACAACTTTGCGTTCGACGTGATGCATGAATGCGCTTGGGGCTGCCGGGGAAGTTTCATCCCAGCGCGCTACAACAGCTCCCGGGCCAAATGCATCAAGTGCTCCTACTGTAATATGTACTTCTCCCCGAACAAATTCATCTTCCATTCACACCGCACGCCCGAGGCCAAATACACGCAGCCAGACGCCGCCAACTTCAACTCCTGGCGTCGCCACCTCAAACTGACTGACAAAACGCCGCAGGACGACCTGATGTTCGCCTGGGAGGATGTAAAAGCCATGTTCAACGGAGGGAGTCGCAAGAGGGCTCTTCCCTCCTCTCACTGCTCGTCCATGGGTTCGGTCAAGGCTGTGAACTCGGTTCTGCCCCACATGATCTCTCCGGAGTTATCCCAGAAGAGAGGCCGGTATGAGGACGATGATGATTTGGACAGCAACAGCCTCTCGCCTCGAAAAGCCCCTCGCAGTTACCCGGTCATTCCAGTCCCGAGCAAAGGTTTCGGGATGTTGCAGAAGTTCCCAACCACGTCGCTATTCCCAAGTCCATACACCTTCCCTGCATTCGGTCTGTGCCCGCAGAAGAAGGACGACAGCGAGGCGACCAACGGGCAGAAGAACAGCGGCCTCTCAGGGCTCCTTTGGCCCGGACGCAAGGACACTTTCTACCCGCCCTTCTGCATGTTCTGGCCCCCGAGGGCAACCGGGGGCATCCCGGTACCCACTTACCTGCAACCCCAACCCAACGCCCTTTCCTCCCTCACAGAAAGCCCGTCTCTCAGACAAGCCTTTTTGGATCTGTCTGAACAGGCCGATGCCAGTTCGGGATTGGACACAAACCCCCGGTCCGGGCTGTTCGAGAGCGACTCCCTGCCCGTGACCTCGGACCTGCGACCGGCCCCAGAGGGCTGGGTAAAGCTGCTGGACGCGCCCTCGCTTCAAGCCCGAAAGGCCAGCTACCACTCCGCCTTCCGCCCCGTGGTCAAAGACGCCGAAAGCATCGCCAAGCTCCACGGCAGCCTGGAGGACTTCGGGACGGATCGGCACCTTTCCCCCGGGACCAGCTGCAGCTACCAAAGCGACAGCGGGGAAAGCGATGAGGAGCAAGAAGTGGATGTGGAGACCAAACAGGACGAGGAACAGGAGGATTTCGGGAGCCGGTCAGCGCAGACGCCCCCCCTGCACATGCGCGGGCTTCCCGACAACAGCTCGGGTGATCCGGCCAAAGAGCAAGCCTCCTTCCCGAGCGTTCCCGCCGAGACCTCAGAGAACAAACCCGACCTCCCTGTCAGTCCGCCCACCATCCTCAAAGTCCCCAGCCCCGTTCACGGCCTGCTGGAGGAGAGCACCGCGTACAGAAATGTAAATATTCCCTCCAGGCACTTTGACTAATTATTTAAATGCGGGCCATTGGCTGGCAGGGTCCATATGCATAACAAGATTGATAGCCTGTGTTCCCTGCAGAAATGAAATATTCAGAGCTCTTTGATCCCTCCTAATAAGCCCAGTCGTGTTTTGTTTAATGGCGACATTATGTTTGCTCCCCTTTGTCACTTCTGCCTATTAGCCTTTTAATCTTTAACCCTTTGACGCTACATTAACAGACAGAACGGGATGAGTGACGGAAACTGAAACGGGAATTCTTTAGCAATTAGCCTCAGAGCACGCACACACACACACACACACGCGTGCGCGTGTTGATTTATCTGAAGAAACTCAGTAGCACCACACAGCCAAACAAACATCAGAATCATATATAAAACATAACAGCGTTGTCATTCTCAAGGCTAATCAATTGTGTGCTTTTGGCTGACTGATATATTTGGTTGCTCTATGTTTCAACCTTTGGCCTGGTGTTGTGAATCAGTTCTAATCAGACATCGCTGGTGTTTTATGGTTACAGGCGCACAAGAGCAGAGACGATGGGCTGCCGGCCTATGCAACCAAAAACAAAGCAACCATCTCAGGTGAGACATGAATGGAAGCATAATTTGATTTTCCATTGCATTATTTTATTTTATTTTTATTATCTATTTTAAAGTTTACACTGTTTAAAACCATGGTAGCACACACACACACACACACACACACACACACACACACACACACACACACACACACACACACACACACACACACAACAGGCGCACCTATCTTTGTGGGGACTCTCCATAGACGTAATGGTTTTTATACAGTACAAACTGTATATTCTGTCCCCTTACACTAACCCTACCCCTAAACCTACCCATCACAGAAAACTTTCTGCATTTTTACATTTTCAAAAAAATATAATTTAGTATGTTTATTAACCCATTTCCCTCATGGGGACCGCTGGCTGGTCCCCACAATGGATGTGATCTCAGGTTTTACTATCCTTGTGGGGCCATTTGGTTCCCACAATGTAATATAAACAAAAACACACACACACACACACACACACACACACACACACACAGTTGTGTTTTCATGTTTTAGGGGGACCTCTATAAACAGTAATTTTTTAGATTGTACAAACGGTATATTCTCTCCTCTTACCCTACACAGTAAAACATTTTTTTTAAGTACAATCAATTTAGATGTTTTAAGTCATTTCAACTTAAATTACATTAAACTGACTTTAAAAATGAGTTGAATCTCGTTGAACTTAAAAAAAGTTGAAAATTGCTTAATTTATTTTGATGAATTAAAGCAATGTAAAAACATGTTGGCATAACTTATTGATCATATATATTTTTTTCAGTTAGAAAACATTCTACATTTTTACATATTCAAAAAACATCACTTATTTATAAGCTGTTTTCCTCATGGGGACCAAACAATGTCCCCACAAGGATAAGGATTTCAGATATTGCCATCTTTGTCCCCATAATGTAGGGTTTACCAGGACCACACACACACACACACACACACACACACACACACACACACACACATATGCACATAAAAAACATAATTTGACAAATATAATTAAATAAAAATAATCAGTTCAAAATATTTATAATTAACAAAAAATAATTATATTTTCCACCTTTGCTTCATTTGTGTCCATGCATTCACCTCATAATATCTTATTTTTCAATTTTCCTTCAGAAGACAACAAAGAGCAAAGCAGTTTTTTCGTCCCAGAGACAGAAACCTCGTCCGCACCCGAATTCTGGCGAGAGAATCCAAGTAAGAACAACACTTTATCTCAACGCTTTATCTCCGCTTTACATCCGCCACTTACAGCAAGAGGGTTCGCGGAATAATACGCGCGGCGCGGCTGGCCCATCCCTGCGAGGATATTAGGATTAATCTAAATATAAAAAAGATACGGGACGGAATATACTCTTAAAATGGAGCAGCTCTCTCCACAATGTCATTGGGAAAATGTGTTCTGTAGGGAGCCATAACAGTTCAGGAAGACAATCAGCTCAGCGGCAGGAAGGTGACAATCACCATTTCAACAATATCAAACGGAAATAATTGCCTTTTGCATGGCAAAATCTTCCATTAGAAAGATCATAGCTTATTGCCTTTTATCTGTCAGAAAGACATTAAAAGTGTTTTATGACATCTATGCCAACATTTATATTATCTAGCCGATAATGATCTCCTCATATACCGTATAATATATTTGAAAAAAATTACATGAAACAAATTAAATGAAACCACCTTTGCCTGATTGCTAAACGTCTCCGAGGGGCTGCTGGGAAACGTGATTAGAACTTCTGATTTTGCCAAGAGTCTAAACGGCAGTGTCTTAAAGATAGTTCTGTTTCTTGGGAGGGAAGGGGGGAAAAAAAATAATCTAATTTTCCATTTATATAATGCAAACTGCCTTGGCTTTGACTATTCACGGTTAATTGACTGTCAAACGAGGTTGTTATCCTCAGGCACTGTCTGCAAATTTGCTTGTCAAATGAGACAGAGAGAGGAGGAGAGCGAGAACAAGACCGCTTTCCAAATGAGGAACGCCTTGTTCGGCTTAAGGAGGCAAGACGAGAAATGAGAGAGAGAGAGAGAGAGAGAGAGAGAGAGAGAGAGAGAGAGAGAGAGAGAGAGAGAGAGAGAGGAATGAGGGGAAGATTATACCGATGTGTTGAATCACTTCATTTGAGCCATTTGCGATATAGACACAAAAACACATGCCTTGCGAACGTACCGACTCCTAAGGTTTCCAATCAACATTGTTTAGAATAATTTCCTGATTCAATAGCGCAGAAACATTAATGAAATCAGCTCTTTTCACCTATTTCAGGATATTGGCACATTGCAAGGCCGTTTCTAATGACTTAATTTAGCTGCACTAATCAGATATTTTGTTGAATGGCCTATATTTTACTCAGTGGAGTCAGAAATGTATTATTTTCATAGTTTATTATTATGTCTTTACAGTAAATATGCTGTCACAGATGTTTCATACCATATTCATGACATATGAATACCATTTCCTCACTCCGGGAAAACAACATTATATGAAGTCAAATATGTTTGTTTGAAATATCCTGTTATCAGACTGACATCTACTGGCTGCTGGTGGAACTACATGATGTGTGTCAGTCCTTTATAACAACTGATGTAAATGAATGCTTGCAGTATAGGTCATAAATCTGCACAGATTTAGAAAATTCCTCTTTTTTTTCTGCTCAGCAGACCAAAGTCAAGACACAAACTCTCCTGTATCGCTCAAGAAGGACGTCGAGAACATGGAAAAAGGTGAGATTGCAAAATAAGACTTTAGAATGATATACAATACTGTTAAAATACTGTTTCTTGCTCTTGATAATGTTTAAAGCTGAGAGTCTCATACAAAATTTCGTTATGTGTGAGCATAAATGACAATAAAGACTCTTGACTTGACTTGACTCGACTTGAAAAAGACTTCTATAATGCAAAAAATAAATAAATAAATAAACCCACATTTTTAATAAATGCTGTTCTTTTGAACTTATTATTCATGAAATAAGTTTCCACAAAAAATATGAAGCAGCACAACTGTTTTCAACTTTGATAATAATAATAATAAATGTTTCTTGAGCATCAAATCATCATATTAGAATGATTTCTGAATGATCATGTGACTGGAGTAAGATCACAGGAATAAATTACATTTTATTACAAATATTCACATAGAAAACAGTATTTTAAATCACAATAATATTCTACAATATTACTGTTTTTACTGTAGCGAATAAATGCAGCCTTGGTGAGACTTGGTGTCAAAAATCGAGTGTAAATAAAATGTTTAAATACATGTATTCGGCTCTAAACGTAACGGTTGATAAGGTGGGATTCTTGATTCATTGTGTGATCCGTCTTTCAGAGGAGCTCCAGAAAGTTCTCCTTGAACAGATAGATTTACGGAGGAGACTGGAGCAGGAGTTTCACGCTCTGAAAGGCAGCTCTCCGTTCCCAGTTTTCCGTAAGTGTCTTCACTTTATCATCACGATTTAACGTGTGAACATCAGAAAACCTGCTTTACGTCACTTTAAATAGGTTTAAATATGAAAATAGGTGACCATAATATGCCTTTGATTTGAATTGTCCGTATTTGGCTATTCTACAGATAACTTTCAGGACCAAATGAAGAGAGAACTGGCTTACAGGGAAGAAATGGTGCAACAGTTACAGATGGTAAGGAGTTTTCTGCTAACATATTCCACGGTCAGATTAATTGACTTGTGAATCATACGAATATCCCACAAGCAACCCTGCTATAGTAATCTGCTAAATCTGTGTTAAAGAAGAAATGTAAGATAACCAGCAGACAGCCGGCAGGCAGGATCTGATAATCTGTGATCTTTCACTTCAACACCATCAGTCACACATGAGAGATCACAACATCACACATTCAAAGCTGAACTTCGGGAATGCAGAAAACTAGAAAGACATTTAGTGGATCTCTGCTTCCACCACATACACTCTTAAAAATAAAGGTTTCATAGGGGGTTTTCACATTCAAGAGCCATTTCGGGTTCCCTGAAGAACCTTTCAGTGATCAGTTCCTAAAAGAACTGTGTTTTTCTTTTTTTAATAATCTAAAAAAACATTTTCCATTAAAAAAAAATAACCTTTTGTAGAATAGAAAGGTTAACGGCCATCAATGCCGATAAATAATCTTAATTTTTAAGAGTGTTTTTAAGCAATAAGGTACAAGATGTACAATGTGAATCATGATTAGTCATGGCTAAATGCTGTTTACAACGGCTTCAAGTGATTGTGTTTATGAAATATACTATTGTGCAAAAGTTTGGAGTCAGTAAGATGTTTTTTTTTTTGAAGAGCATTCAGATCTGTGTTTGTGCTGCTGCTGATCCAGAGAGAGCCGCTACGAAACCGCTTCACAAACAGTCTTTTCAACCACACAATATTATTATTTCTGTCTTACAATAATTCAGACTATCACAGAAGTATAAAAGTTTATAGTTCAGATTTAAACACTGATGTAAATCACCTTATGAACGGAACAACGCTTCAAATGACGATTGTATCAATGGCATCGTTACACCAGTAGGTGGCGACAAGTGACTGTTAAAAATGTATTTATCATTGAATCATTCATTCAAGAGATTCGTTCAAAAATGCTGATTCATCCAGTAATGAAACAAAACAATTTTTTTTTTAAATAATTCATTCTAATTAATTAAGCATTTTTAAATGGACTGCAGCAATTAATATTTTGTCAGAACCTCTAGTAAATCACGTTATTTTGTTTAGTTGTGTCTGTTCAGAATCGTGGGAGAATCGTGATCTCGCTTTTAAACAACAAAATAGTGACTTTCAATTTATCCAAAATCTCGCAGCTCTGCTTTTATTCTATGGAAACGGCTACAAATGGGAGTTTACGGTACAGTTGTTCACAGTAATAGAAATTTGTCTCCCGTAATTGAACTTTGAAACCCTGATCTTGTGTGTGAGTGGCCCAATCAAAACATTCGTGTATGACCCAATTTAAGTCTTTAAAGTCTTCGAGTGGCCTTTTTGATGCGATTCGAATGTTAACAAGTTCTCACTCATAAAATTATGCCCTCAAATATGCTATCCCTCATATTCAGCACCAGATTAAAAGAAGAAGAACATTTCACTTCCATTTCCTGAACCAAAGCCGTCATTACGGCACTTTAATTCAGCTTTTTATCTTCAAGTGACACATTAAATGGATCGAAAGTGACAGTAAAGACATTTGTAATATCACAAAATATTTTTATCAGAACTTTTCATTCATCTAAGAATCCTGAAAAATATATCACAGTATTATCATACAGTAGAAGGTGTCACAACAATTTAAGCAGCAAAAACTGTTTTCAACATTGATAATAATAAGAACCATTATTAATAACTGAGCACAAATAATAATTGATAATAACTGAGCATATCAGAATGATTTCTTTCTGGAGTAATGATGCTGAAAATTCAGCTTTGAACACAGGAATACATTACAGTTTAGCATATATTCACATAGAAAACAGCTTTTTTAATTTGCAGTAATATTTCACAAAAGATTATTATTAAAAAAAATCTTACCGACCTCAAACTTTTGAACAGTGTAGTGTATTTACTACATTATAAACATTTTCATTAAAACATTTTATAAAGCAAACTTCTTTTTTCATGTGATTATATATATAAATATATATATACACAGTATATATTCCCTGACCTGACAGCTGAGAGAAATGTTGTGCAAGTATTAACTGATTCCATTATGTTTATTTGTAGATTCCCTATGCAAACATCATTAGAAAAGAAAAGGTCGGGGCGCATCTTAACAAAAGCTAAATGGTAAGTATCAAAGTTATTAAATCATATAGTGATGGTAATGAGAAATATAATGTGTGGCCTTTGTGTAAAATCAATTGCTGATTTCACTGCTGAGTAAATTCCATATGACAAATAGCACTGACTTTTTGGATGCTTGTAATTTTTACATTTGAGCTTTCTTGATTATTTTGAGAAATCTGTATCATAATGACTGTATCAACTGTTATTTTTTTAGGTAAATTCATCTGAAACAAAATCAAGCTGCTCTCAACATCTTTTTACACTCTGAGGATAAATCAAATCATCCCAATCTCAAGCACAACGAAAGGAACCTCTTCACCGGGTGTTGAACGTTGTCACTGCTAAACCTAAACGACGTCCATCTCTCCGATGAAACCAAACGCCATCAGCGAACGGACACACAGTCATGCATCTACCAATGATTTAGAGTTCCTTTGACATATTTCCTGTACAGTAACCCCACTTTGATTATTTATGAACTTAAGTTTATTTATTCCCCATACACTGTACAGTTCTCTTAGCTCTAGGCTGTAAATGTACATATACGGAGGTTAATGTGAAGGGAACGGTTGCTCTGTACTGTGGCTGAAGTCTGAGAGCAATCTGAACGTCTGCAAACCTTTCTCGTTTTGCCTGTTTAAATACAACATTGACATAAACACGAGTTTAAAAAATGTTATTGTTAACTGTTCATGCAAATGTATTTAAATATGTTCTTGTAGTTTCTCTACTATTTATGTGGATAATTAAAGTCTATAAGATGAAAAAGACTGACCATTGTTGTTTAAATGTTTTTATTACATTAAGCACTAGTGAAAAAACATAATTATTTTTTATCAGTATAGGCACAAACACGTTACAATACCATTTAATACAATTTAGAACTAAAGAAAAATGTATATATATATATATATATATATATATATATATATATATATATATATATATATACATATATATATATATATATATATATATATATATATATATATATATACACACTTTGAAGTGTTATCTGTGTGTTTCCTGGGAATCAAACCTACATAACTTGTTCTATCGAATACAAGATTTGCCATATATATTATTATTTAGTTATTAAATGTATTATCAAATATTATCATATAATGCAGTTAATATATTCGTTGTTTTCTATCCTGCATAGTATAATAGTGTTTTATTATTATAAACGTATGCTATAATTTATAAAATAATAGGTTGCTGTCAGAAAATAAGATACAAATAAAAATCTACAATGTATAGAAATACGTTTCAGCCATTAAAATACAGTGAGCACGTGATGCAATAGCTTGGCGTACACAGTACATGAATAAATTCAGAACAGCACACTATTTACTATTTAATAGTTAAAGTAGTAGCCTATAGTCAGGCCCTGTCCCAAATGGCGCACTTCATGCGGACTTTCGGTCTCGTGGACTTGAATTGCGCGTGCTCGCTGAGTCTACGAGTCCGTAGGCTGTCCCATTCAGTACTTTAACGCTCTGAAGTGTGCTCAGCAGCGCCCCCTTTACACCCTTGAAGCGGTCTTCCACGAAGCCCGCATAGAAGCAGGCTTCACGCACTTTAACTACCCAGGAATCCTTGCGAAAGGCCAATCAGACAACGGATGGGAGGAGATTTCGTTTACGGATAATTGTTGACATAAGCCTGAGAAGAAAATATTACGGTTTTTATGACCTAAATGTACATTTTACCAGTTGTTACCTACAGTTTATACAGACATTATGGTCATCGACCAGTGGTTGATGTCTCAAACATAATAATAGCGTGTTTAATAATACGATCGCATTATGATTCATTAAATAAATAGAACCGAATGGCAGGGCTTTACTGAGTCATATATTTAAACAGTATGAATATTGAAACTACTAATTGAAATTATGTTTAAATTATGTTTTAAAATTGTAATCTTAGTTCAAATGGAACATATGTATTATTATGTACAACTGTATACATCATTTAAATAAGCATGATATATCTATTGTTTAATGCCCAGGTGATATGCACAATATCAAAATATAGAACTGTAAAATTAGGATGTGTAGTGGACATGCAGATAAGACGTCGTAGTGCAAAAATGTGATTTCTCCTGTCCAACAACAACCAGGCCGTTATTTCCGGCGTGCCGATCGAGTCTGTCCCAAAAATACCTCTCAATGCGCCCTCGTGGACTCGCGCCAAGGGCCCTATAGGTCTGCACTACATGACGTCACCAAAGTGTGGACTCTGAGGAAGTCCACAAGTCCGGAGTGTGCCATTTGGGACAGGGCCTTAGAGCAGTGTATGTTTGTGTGTCAATCAAATCTTGTAGCGGCGCGTTTGTGACGTAATCCTGCGCGACGCAAGTCCTTTTACGTCAGCACAATAGTGCCAACATGGCGTTCACACTGTACGCGCTGATTCAAACAGCGATATTATTCACTAATGCTATCGCCGTTCTGCACGAAGAGAGGTTTCTCAGTAAAAGTAAGTTCTTATGAATGGTTTTCATTCTGAAATATGACAATAGGTTTGTTCTGTCATGTAAATATTTGTGCGTGTATTTCCATCTGGTTTGCTAGGCTAGAGTTAACGTCTCCTAAATGTGCGGTTTACTATAGAAATATGAAAATATTAACATGAATTACCCTGGTAACGTTAGTTTTTTTCTTCACCTGAATGACTTCGAATCTCTACAGTCTGTACTTTTAACAAAATATTCTACGTCAGTTCACTAGTGTCATATAATGTAAATGTAGTGAATGTCGCTTAGTGAATATATTTGCAATAAATACGTTTTGAAATGGATGAGCACCTCATGAAATTTGTAGTTTTTGTAGCCCAAGTGCAGAGCTGGTATTTTGACAAAACTAAATACCTATTTAACGTTCTTCGAGCACTACATAATCCCCATACTTCCATATTTGTGTTATTTCATACTTCTAAAACATTTGAAAATACTAAATGAATACCATTAAGGCTGGACATTGACACAGATTTCACGATTCTACTCCATTCCGATTTCGAATCAATTCGATGCGATATTGAATCAAATAGATTCTCTTGTTTATTGCAAAGTCGAGTCAGCACTGAATTGTTAATATAGAATAAAAGAAGGAAAGGGAAAACAGGCTATATTTGGAAATAGCTGAAGGAAGAAAATCTCAGTAAGAAAGAAGGTAAAATCATAGTTTAAGAGATTTTACAGTATGGGACATTTCCACTGGAAAGATTTTAAATCCAGGCAAAGAGTTGAGAAATATGTTCTTGTGAATAAAGAATTTACAATGCAAAACAAATAGGCCTAAATGATCAATAATTTCAACAGCATAGTTATCTTTCAGCAAACATTTGAAATCGGAGTTTATAAAAAGAGAGATAACTTGAATTATCCCAAAGGAAGTGTTTCTTCCTCAATCTTATGGAATACACATACATTGGAAATGTTAGTAGCAATTTGGGAGCTAGTTGGAGAAACATTATGCTGAATCTGAAATTGTACTTGTATTTTCTTTTTATTTTTAGATATATTTTAGATATTGAGCATATATTTGAGGGATTATCCGTGCTCTTTTCACTTGAATACTGTTAAAAAATTGTCAAATGCGTATAACATTATAGCATGCTATACACTATCACTGATAAACATATTTTTTTCAGTTGGTTGGGGGGCAGAGCAAAGTATTGGAGGATTTGGAGATGAACCCGGGATTAAAGCACAACTTCTGAACCTTATTCGTTCCGTCAGGACTGTCATGAGAGGTATGTTCATTAGAAGAGTCAGTACTGATTTTCCCATCTCCAGACCATGGAGTGTCTATTCTGCCCTACAAAGGCAAAAGACCTTAAGTCGCTAGAGTGTGGAACTGAGAAAAATGACTTTAAAGATTTTTAGTTGTCCTGCCAAATTAATTATAGGTAGGACACTGGAAATCTGGCAAATAGATGTTTTAGTAATGACAATTATTTACATAAAAAATCTTGAGCTCAATCTTGACTTTTGACCACTATTTTAAAGTTACTTACTGTACTCTGCCTTTGTATTGTCAGCAAAAAGTGAGAAGTCATGCTAAGGCAAAAGGCAGTAACTTCCACATTATCAATATTTGGTTGCCGATCACCATTAACAAAATCATTATAGTAACACCTGTATAAAATCTAGTGATCATGGCATTTATTTTGTATGATTTACAATTATTTATAGCCATCTACTTATTGCTATCCTGTGCTTTGGTTGCATTCTGATGACATTATTAATACATTTGACATGACAAAATACCTCCATAGATATATTAGTCCAGCGTTGGCTCGACCGTGTTTAGGGCGGGGCTGAAGGCGCCAGCGAAGTTTTGGCACTCTGCCAGCTAGATGCATGAGTGTTTCAACCAGGTCCGGTACCCGAACTGAGTGAGGCGGGGCTTTAATTCTTGGTTGTACTCATCTGATACGGCAATGTGTAACGTTCTTCTGTCAACTCTGCATAATCCCACGTTTGTCGATGGAGCGCGGGTTCAGACCATACTAAATGTTCTGACCGCATTTGTGCAGAACAAAGCTCTGAGGACATCGGCAGATAATCGTACAATCTGGTAGGTAGCATTATTTGATAGAACACCGGCACAGTAACTTCATATTGATGCGCGGCTGAACAAAGGCAGAGTACCGTAACTCAATTTTGAGCGTTCCAAAACAAAGCCAAAGAGCGGTAACTGATGTTACGGTGTTCTGCCTTTGTTTCTCATGAGCTTTTGGAAGTTACTGTTAAGACAACTCATTATTTTCTTGGAAAAAAACAACGGAATTGATTCAAGATACTCATCCACATGATAAAGGAGGTCTTGAATGTGCCAAAAATATAAATAACTCATTTTCGACCAAAAACGAAGTTACGGTCTTTTGCCTTTGCACGGCAGTATTACCATCAAGAATCATTAATAGAATTACTCATTTATCTGTAAATGTTTTAAGCAGCGGTACCACTACGTTCTACAGATGGTGGCGCTGGGGGGGATTGCTAATCATAAAGACAATTTAATCATACAATTAAAATTGTTTTGCATTAAATGTGGGGTAAGCAATATTTCAGAAACGCTGTTGGACATTGTTGATATTTGAAATCAACCCAAACAAACTCACCCCTCTCTCACAGCTCCGCCTCAAACACACCCCTCTCTCACAGCTCCGCCTCAAACACACCCCTCTCTCACAGCTCCGCCTCAAACTCACCCCTCTCTCACAGCTCCGCCTCAAACACACCCCTCTCTCATAGCTCCGCCTCAAACTCACCCCTCTCTCACAGCTCCGCCTCAAACTCACCCCTCTCTCACAGCTCCGCCTCAAACTCACCCCTCTCTCACAGCTCCGCCTCAAACACACCCCTCTCTCACAGCTCCGCCTCAAACTCACCCCTCTCTCACAGCTCCGCCTCAAACTCACCCCTCTCTCACAGCTCCGCCTCAAACACACCCCTCTCTCACAGCTCCGCCTCAAACTCACCCTTCTCTCATAGCTCCGCCTCCGCCTCAAACTCACCCCTCTCTCATAGCTCCGCCTCAAACTCACCCCTCTCTCATAGCTCCGCCTCAAACTCACCCCTCTCTCATAGCTCCGCCTCAAACTCACCCCTCTCTCATAGCTCCGCCTCAAACTCACCCCTCTCTCACAGCTCCGCCTCAAACTCACCCCTCTCTCATAGCTCCGCCTCAAACTCACCCCTCTCTCATAGCTCCGCCTCAAACTCACTCCTCTCTCATAGCTCCGCCTCAAACACACCCCTCTCTCATAGCTCCGCCTCAAACTCACCCCTCTCTCATAGCTCCGCCTCAAACTCACCCCTCTCATAGCTCCGCCTCAAACTCACCCCTCTCTCATAGCTCCGCCTCAAACTCACCCCTCTCTCATAGCTCCGCCTCAAACTCACCCCTCTCTCATAGCTCCGCCTCAAACTCACTCCTCTCTCATAGCTCCGCCTCAAACTCACCACTCTCTCATAGCTCCGCCTCAAACTCACCCCTCTCTCACAGCTCCGCCTCAAACTCACCCCTCTCTCATAGCTCCGCCTCAAACTCACCACTCTCTCATAGCTCCGCCTCAAACTCACCCCTCTCTCATAGCTCCGCCTCAAACTCACCCCTCTCTCACAGCTCCGCCTCAAACTCACCCCTCTCTCACAGCTCCGCCTCAAACTCACCCCTCTCTCACAGCTCCGCCTCAAACTCACCCCTCTCTCACAGCTCCGCCTCAAACTCACCCCTCTCTCACAGCTCCGCCTCAAACTCACCCCTCTCTCATAGCTCCGCCTCAAACTCACTCCTCTCTCATAGCTCCGCCTCAAACTCACCACTCTCTCATAGCTCCGCCTCAAACTCACCCCTCTCTGATAGCTCCGCCTCAAACACACCCCTCTCTCACAGCTCCGCCTCAAACTCACTCCTCTCTCATAGCTCCGCCTCAAACTCACCCCTCTCTCACAGCTCCGCCTCAAACTCACCCCTCTCTCACAGCTCCGCCTCAAACACACCCCTCTCTCATAGCTCCGCCTCAAACTCACTCCTCTCTCATAGCTCCGCCTCAAACTCACCACTCTCTCATAGCTCCGCCTCAAACTCACCCCTCTCTCATAGCTCCGCCTCAAACACACCCCTCTCTCACAGCTCCGCCTCAAACTCACTCCTCTCTCATAGCTCCGCCTCAAACTCACCCCTCTCTCACAGCTCCGCCTCAAACACACCCCTCTCTCATAGCTCCGCCTCAAACTCACCCCTCTCTCACAGCTCCGCCTCAAACTCACCCCTCTCTCATAGCTCCGCCTCAAACTCGCCCCTCTCTCACAGCTCCGCCTCAAACTCACCCAAATAACGCTTATCCCACATATAATAAGTGCAGTTACTAATAATATTACATGTTTGTTTCTTGGAAATGAACATTTGACAGTAAAGCACTGAGCTTGAGTTGAGATGCAGATAACATTAACTTTTAACAACAACCTAATTTTTATAAGGAAATAATTATAATATTCTACTGTACTTAAATGTACCATTGTTCTCTTATAGTATCATACTGAATTGACCGACCGCTTCAGTGATTATAAAGGGAGCGCTCTTTACTGTAATTCTTCTCAGTTTAAAGTTTTTGTTTTTCATGAGACTTCTTGACTTCCTACTTCATACTGTATAAAAAGTGTCAAACTTTGACAAAAATGGATTTCTTGATGATTTTATATTTTATAATAGGGATTTCATAATATCTAAATATAGGTTTAAAAACAAAACGTGTGAAAATAAACTATTATGGAGTAAAAATGGCTAACAAGTGTTCCTTGCCATCTACTGGTTATAGTGGTAATTTCATATCTCTTTTGTTTTTAATTAAAAGCGTTTGTTTGCCACGTGCTAGTTTTCCTACATCTTGAAACTTTTAGTTTTACAAATGGGGACAATCTTTGAAGGATGACCAAATAATGTTTTTGGTTATCACATTAAAAATAACATTTAAACTGGATTTAGAGCTTTGAAGTGCTGGAAAAGTGTGAAGCACTTGAAAGCCCTTGATCAGTGCTTGAATTTCACTCTCAAAAGTTTGTATGAACCCTGAGATGAATAATGAGAAAACATTTGATTCTATTTCTGCCACGATACCATGGGTGACAGTTAGCGTTACTACGTTAAATCTATGGTGAATGTTGGTGATGTGTGGACTGATAAGCCTTCTATAACTTGTTTGTTTATGGCACAATGTTTCTACTGGTTTCCACGTCAGCTCTGTTTGGTTTGATCTGATATGGTTTATAACAGAAAATTCTGCACTAAATTTGAATTATTCTCACTAGATCTTGCAGCGATGTTATTAATGCTGCGCTGTCTATTATTGCTCCGAGCAGATAAACGGTCCGCGCAGCGCAGCTCACTGTGACCTGACTTGATCTTTAGCAGGACTTGACTGACTTGGTTTGTGTGCAGTGCGACTTGACTCACTTGACTTGAACATGTGTGGGGTTCGCCCAGCTCTGCACGCCATCAGAGAAGAGATGTCGCTGCAAGAGGGAGGGGAAGTTATTTGGATTAAAGATTAACAGACACATGAATAAAAAAGCATTTATAAAAACAAAACAAAAAAAACCCCTGAAATATTCCATAAAGAAAGACAATGTCAATTTAGATTTCATCTTGACTTTAATCATGTTTCTGAAGAGAAAAATAGGTAAATTTATTGTTCCTGTGTCTTTATGTAATGTCTTCTGCACATGTTCCAGACTTCGTTCAATATTAACATGTTTTCTCTTCCTCTTCCACAGTACCTTTGATAGCAGTGAATTCCGTGTGTATCGTCTTACTATTACTGTTTGGATGAAGAGAGAATGGACTGCGGCGGATCAAGATCTAATGTTTAACGCAGTGAATTTGGCAAAGGAAAATGGACAGTTTTTGTATCTGTGGTTCTAAACTTTGCTCTCCAATGTCTGAATATTGTATCCTGAATGAATTACTGTAAGTACTCTGGTAGTTTTATATGGCTCATACCAGTAAACATTTTTCTTTTTCATGTTTTGTAACTTTACAGAAGCTCCTGTCTCCATCTGTTTTTGACACATTCAAGGTCTAGTAAAGTGTCAGTTCAAGCATCAATGTATTTCTACAGTGGAATCAGCCATACTGTCTTTTGACTCCTGAAATGATTTTCTTTTCCCCCCAAAGCTAATCTTCTTGTGTCTTGGTTTCAAAGAGGGCTTGGAAAGTAAAAGTTGGGTTTAATATATTTGAAGTCTCTGAGTTTTAATAAAGATGTGCTGAAATCGTAGTGTAGTTAAAGACATCAAGCTTTAAGATACAACGCACTTGGTCTGAAGGGATTGAAAAGTTTGACCAAGGTAGCCTCTATCATTAGGAGCCAGTCATTTAACATTTATTACTTTCAGATTTTAATAAAATGATTTTGTCTTCATCTGTCAATCAATGTATGTTGGAGAGTTTGTGTAATTTTTGTTTGTTTGTACAAACTGCACTATACCTGTAAATATTTTGTCATCCACGACCAGTCTGCATTTATTAGGTGAAATGGTTAAAGGCCCGTTCACACCAAGAATTAGAACTATAACGATATAGATATTAAAGAACAAATCGCTATGAGTATGAAATAATAGCAAGCAGAGTCAACGGCAAAACTATAAGACCTTATGTAGCCCCGCCCCTTTTCAGCGCTGCGCTCGTTGTCTTTTGACTTCCGGTCTGTATTTTCACAACGATCTTGCGTATTTATGAATGAACGGCTCGTTTTAAAATAATCCTGGTCTACTGACATTTAAGACATCTTCTTTAAACATTACAGTCCTCATGAGAACTTTTGTTAACTTTACATTAAGTAAATGCACTTCAAAAATACTCCTGGACAGCAATGCTATAGAAATATACAGAGCGACCGCAAAAACGGAAGTTAAAAGCATAGACTGTAAGAAATAAAATTAAAAGACAATATTCTAAAGATGGCGGCGCCCTCGTTTCTCTGCCGCATAAGGTCTATAGAGGAACGATGTCGTTGGGATCAGAAGCTCAGAACGATTTTTTTAACGATAATAAATTGACAGCCAATCAGAATCCATCCTCCTTTAACGAGCTCGCGCATTTAAAGGGGCAGGCGATAAAATACAGCGCGCGCTCAGAATAAACTGAACAATATTGGCCTTGGTGTGGACGCTAAATAGTTCTCGTTCTTCGTGTGAAAGGGCCTTTAATGTGGTGTTTGAGGGGGTAAATTCAGTACATTTGGTTCAGTGATGAGAACCATATGGAGTCCATTAACAACACTAGATTACTCCATCAGGATTACAGTACCTTTTTATTAACAGTAGCCCAGACCACGGATAAAACGCTGAATTACAACCATATGCTCAGAACAGCGATTAAAGCCCAACCCTTTTATAATCTATGCTTAATGGTTATTACCGAAGATGATGTGTCTTTATACTTCTCCAATCCCAGGATTTATCTCATGGCAGAGAAAAAACGTGAATTTTTGGCAGCAAAGTTATATGTTCCCCATTACCCCAAATAAACGGGGATATGTCACTGTCAGGATGTTAAAGATATATTGATTACATTTTTTTTTTCTTCTTAATTTGAATCACTTACTCTATTCGATTTTACTTTAAAATAGTGCCATGAACATTTGGACGAATGTTAAAATGAGATTTCTAATATTGGTAAAACAGTTATCTTCCTGAGACCCAGACATTATTATTTTTTTTGGAATTTTGAATTGTTCTTGGGGCAACATGTAATGAAAAAAAGTGTAATAATTTGCAACATTTCCATAAAAATATCTAATATTTCATAGGAATATCGATATATAATTTCCTTTCCTATTCACTTGTGTCTCCCAAAATGCCCGATAAACAAGTCCTGGTGTCTCTACAATGGACATGAAATCAATGCCCTGTTTTGTAACAGAAAGTCATATTTTGATTAGAAACCCCATAACATTTTCCTGAGATGTTGATTTATGACAACCAAATTGAAAATTAGTCAGATTTAAATGATAGGCCTACTTGCAAAATATGATCATATTTCCACAAGAGTGCTACATTTGATCACTAAATTAATGTCAGTCATTTTAAAAGGCTAAGGAGAGGGAGTTGTCATGGTGAAACCTCCATACTGGTATCTCTGAAAAGCCCTGCATGTGCCCTTTACAGACATCTAGACTAAAACTGTGACATGTATGCTGTCAGATAAATCCACCAAAATATAATGTCCACTACAGAGGACAAAAGTCTGTTCCTGGGTCCCAGGAGGATATGAATTAATGTTCTAAATGCTATTTAATCTGCTATTAAAATATCCAGCATATGTTTTTTATTCATTGAGTGAATAATCTGACATAGACAACCCTCTTAAATGATTATAAACTGCAATGGTGGAGAAAATCCAGTGTGCTCTTATAAATAAATAAATCGACACATTAAATGTTGAATGTTTTTATATAAAATTATTGCGTAGTTGCATGTGTATTTTCGACAGGCATTTTTAGGACAGCAAAATGTAAGACTGCGCCAGAGAAGGACCCCAGTAGGAAGTAAGTGTAGTTCAAAATAACTTGTATTGGTCAAATGTGTTTTATGCTTTAACCTTCATCGTTTCATCCTTCTGTATTATTTTAAAATACAAATATGTAAATTGTTTGGAAACGAATGAGCTGAGTTGAACCTTATTGTCCAGTCTGTTTGTCACAGAGCGGGAATTTATCTTTGTTATTAACGAATGTTAATAACATGTCGTGTTTTTGTAGTCTAGACTCAGGTTTTCATGTTATAATCAATATATTAAAAACCTAAACACACATTACTCTATTTACATGTTCTTAGTTCGTTGTATTACTGAATGATTATTAAATGATTTGAGGCAATCTGCTTTACTTTATCCAAAGCCTTTGTGCTTTGGCAGCTCGTTGTAAATAAATGTAGGGTTTTCAAATCCTAAAAAATGATGTCAAACACAGATGAAGAGATGAAGAGTTGTTTTGGAGGCCAGTCATTGTGTTTAATCCAGAGTTCATGGTGAATAAGAGCATTAATTGCACACTGGGAAACTGACAACATGATCCACAAAAATCCAGAATCTAAACGCCAGTCACGTTGTCCTGTGTGTGTGTGTGTGTGTAAGTGGCTCTCCGCTCACTGAAAGCAGTTCTGGTGGATCTGAGCGGGACTCTTCATATCGAGGATGCTGCCGTTCCCGGAGCGCAAGAGGCTTTAACACGGTCAGTGTCGGGATTTGAAAAAAAAAAAAAAAAAAAAAAAAAAAAAATTACTATAAAAAAAAAATATATATATATATATATATATATATATATATCAGAATTATATATAATTGCATTCACAATTAAAATATATCAAGGCTGCATTTTGACAGATTTCACAAATCAATTCATTTTGTGTGGAAAAAAAAAATCAGTATATAGCACATGGTATAATACCAGACTGTAATACAGACAGCATGAAATGGAAGTTGTGATCGTCTGCTATAGGGTATGCATTGACGTCACGGAACACGCCCCCTCAGCCGGACTGAGTGGCAAAAGATCTGCTGAGTGACTGGATTTAATAGGGGAAACTGCGAAAACGTGAATAAAACTAACGATTATCAGTTTAAATAAAGGTTGGACTCTATATAGCGTTCCTTACAACTTACCAAAGATCCAGTGATCCTTGGATATTGACATGCAGCCAAGAATCATGTTTCCTGACATTTATGTGTGCCTGATTTCAATGCCGGGGAAATGCATAAAGCACATTTGTTTGTGAACGCTTTATAAAAATACAATATAGGTAGGTTTAAATCCATGTGATCACTTTTTATCAATGTTATATACAGTGAGGAAAATAAGTATTTGAACACCCTGCTATTTTGCAAGTTCTCCCACTTAGAAATCATGGAGGGGTCTGAAATTGTCATCGTAGGTGCATGTCCACTGTGAGAGACATAATCTAAAAAAAAAAATCCAGAAATCACAATGTATGATTTTTTAACTATTTATTTGTATGATACAGCTGCAAATAAGTATTTGAACACCTGAGAAAATCAATGTTAATATTTGGTACAGTAGCCTTTGTTTGCAGTTACAGAGGTCAAACGTTTCCTGTAGTTTTTCACCAGGTTTGCACACACTGCAGGAGGGATTTTGGCCCACTCCTCCACACAGATCTTCTCTAGATCAGTCAGGTTTCTGGGCTGTCGCTGAGAAACACGGAGTTTGAGCTCCCTCCAAAGATTCTCTATTGGGTTTAGGTCTGGAGACTGGCTAGGCCACGCCAGAACCTTGATATGCTTCTTACAGAGCCACTCCTTGGTTATCCTGGCTGTGTGCTTCGGGTCATTGTCATGTTGGAAGACCCAGCCTCGACCCATCTTCAATGCTCTAACTGAGGGAAGGAGGTTGTTCCCCAAAATCTCGCAATACATGGCCCCGGTCATCCTCTCCTTAATACAGTGCAGTCGCCCTGTCCCATGTGCAGAAAAACACCCCCAAAGCATGATGCTACCACCCCCATGCTTCACAGTAGGGATGGTGTTCTTGGGATGGTACTCATCATTCTTCTTCCTCCAAACACGTTTAGTGGAATTATGACCAAAAAGTTCTATTTTGGTCTCATCTGACCACATGACTTTCTCCCATGACTCCTCTGGATCATCCAAATGGTCATTGGCAAACTTAAGACGGGCCTTGACATGTGCTGGTTTAAGCAGGGGAACCTTCCGTGCCATGCATAATTTCAAACCATGACGTCTTAGTGTATTACCAACAGTAACCTTGGAAACGGTGGTCCCAGCTCTTTTCAGGTCATTGACCAGCTCCTCCCGTGTAGTTCTGGGCTGATTTCTCACCTTTATTAGGATCATTGAGACCCCACGAGGAGAGATCTTGCATGGAGCCCCAGTCCGAGGGAGATTGACAGTCATGTTTAGCTTCTTCCATTTTCTAATGATTGCTCCAACAGTGGACCTTTTTTCACCAAGCTGCTTGGCAATTTCCCTGTAGCCCTTTCCAGCCTTGTGGAGGTGTACAATTTTGTCTCTAGTGTCTTTGGACAGCTCTTTGGTCTTGGCCATGTTAGTAGTTGGATTCTTACTGATTGTATGGGGTGGACAGGTGTCTCCCTGTTTCCTGTCCAAGATGGCGCCTGTGTTTGGCATTGCCGCTGTGGCTGGAGGATCGTTTCGTCTTGTTTTATTTATTTTATGTGCTTTGCTGTTATTAAGTTTGTCATCCTATGATGTGTCTGCCGTGTGGGTGTATGATCGCCAAACGTTGATCATGATTCGCTCATCTGTGACCAAGTGTGGCGGCTTTTGTACTTGGAGTGGCTTGGGCGAATCAACCCTATATCGCTGTCCACCTGCATTGGCTGCCTGCATGCGGGAAGGAGAGGGACCTAAGAGACGTACTAAGAAGCGGAGGAGAAGAAGAGGAAAAAGGGCTGGGAGACAGGTGCTCCTCAGGAAACTTTGGAGGTTGGAGCAAAGCTGTGCTGTTTCCAGATTGCCGTGTCTTCGCCCCTTGGTTCCGAATGTCTTCAGTGGTCCGTTTCCTTTGCCCCTGAGAGTTTCTTCGACCGGTCGCGGTGTGTGCGACGAGCATTTGAGGCCGCTGTTGCGTACTTTTGTTTCTGCTCCTGGTGGGAGATCTGCACCGCTTAAGATGGCTTTGCTGAACGTTCGATCAATCAGAAACAAGGCATTTCTACTCAATGAACTATTCACTTACAAAAACTTGGACTTTATGTTTTTGACGGAGACATGGCAACGGAGTATGGAGTTTTCCCATCTGATTGAGCTCTGTCCTGCGGAATGTTCATTCATCAGCACACCAAGGCTCGTGGGCCGCGGGGGTGGACTTGCTGCTGTTTATAAAAATCAGTTTATTTGCCAGTTGATGAACTCCAATACGTACTCGTCCTTTGAATTACAGATGTCTAAGGTTGGTCGATTAAATTCTTTTTATTGTATTCTTGTTTATCGGCCTCCTGGGATTTTGGGTCCTTTTCTGAGCGATTTTACTGACTTTTTATCCTCTATTATTAAGTTGAATAGAGTTATTATTGTCGGTGATTTTAATATTCATGTGGATAATGCTGCATGTAATACTGTTTTAAATTTTTTAAATTTAATGGATTCTTTTAATTTTGTTCAACATGTCTCTGGTCCTACACATGATAAAGGACACTTGCTTGATTTAGTGTTTTCTCATGGTTTAAATATTGACGATGTGTGTACAGAAGATGTCTTTGTTAGTGACCATAAATGTGTTTTATTTAATCTTGCGTGTAACGAAAATTCACCGCCGGTTAAGCGGGTGTCTTGTTCTCGCATGATTACCCAAGTTGCTGTTGAGAATTTCTCGACTGCTTTTGACTCCAACTCGGTTATTTTTTCAAATGACATTGACAGTTCTGTACAGTCGTTTAATGATCACTGCACTGTTCTATTGGATAAAGTGGCTCCATTTAGGAAACGGAATATTTCCGTGGTTAAGACTTCTCCATGGATAACTGATGCCATTCGCAGTCTCAGACGTGTGTGTCGGAAGACTGAACGCTTGTGGAAATCTACGCGGCTCCAGGTTCATCGTCTGTATTTTAAAGAGTTACTGTCTGATTTACATGAGATGATTAAGGTGGCCAGAGCGCTGTATTTTAAAAATTTGATTTCAACTTGTAAAAGGAAGCCCAAGATTTTGTTTGACACTATTAAGAGCCTTGTGTCGCCTGTTACATCATCTGTACCTGCTTTTTCAAATGATGATTGTAATAATTTTTTATCTCATTTTGTGGGTAAGGTTATGGCTGTCAGGGCTAGTATTTTACCATTAGTTATTTCCCCTGTAATTATTACAGAGCGGCCCGCAATTTTAAGCTCTTTTCAGTCAATTTCTTTTAATGATCTTATTAAGATAGTTTGTACGATGAAACCTTCTCAGAGTCCGGTGGATGTTTTGCCTGCTTCTGTGGTCAGAGAAACTATTACATCCATTGGTCCATGTTTAGTCTCAATTATTAACCTTTCTCTAAAGCTGGGCCAGGTCCCGAGGTGTTTTAAACACGCTGTTGTTCAACCTCTCTTGAAAAAGAGTAATCTTGATGTTACTTCGCTAAACAACTATAGGCCGATCTCTAAATTGCCCTTCATTTCTAAAATCCTGGAGAAGGTTGTAGCAATACAGTTGAATGATATTCTGGAGACTCATAATATTTATGACAAATTTCAATCAGGCTTTCGTAAAAATCATTCTACTGAAACTGCCTTACTTAGGGTATCAAATGATATTTTGATGGCCACAGATGCGGGTGAATGTTCCGTGTTGGTTATGTTAGATCTCAGCGCAGCGTTCGACACTGTGGATCACTGCACTCTGATTAATAGATTACGCTGTTTAGTAGGTATTTCGGGTTCGGCTCTGGACTGGTTTTCATCTTATTTGTCCGACAGGACATTTTCGGTATCTGTTGGATCCTTTATGTCTGATTCTGCATTTTTGTCTTGTGGGGTGCCACAAGGTTCTGTGCTGGGCCCTTTGTTGTTTAATTTGTATATGCTTCCTCTTGGACAGATCATTAATAGTTTTAAAACAATATCTTATCATTTATATGCAGATGACATTCAGTTACTTTTTTCGTTCAAACCTGATAGTCTAGATAAACTGTCAGTTCTACAGGACTGTTTAGTCTCCATTAACAAATGGATGGCAAACAATTTTTTGCAACTTAATAAAGATAAAACTGAATTGATGATCTTTGCTCCTGACAATATTATACCTAAGATTAAGCAGGTTTTGGGGGTTTCAGCCACCTCAGATTGTAGTGAAATGAGAAATCTGGGTGTCTGCCTGGATAGAGCCATATGTTTTAACAGTCATATAAAGTCTGTAGTTCGCTCATGTTTTTACCATCTTAGGAACATTGCTCAGATTAGATCGGTAGTCTCAAGAAAAGAGATGGAGATGCTTGTTCATGCCTTCATCTCGTCAAGATTGGACTACTGTAATGTTCTGTACACTTGTTTGAATAAGTCTTCTATGCAGCGACTACAAGTTGTACAAAATGCTGCAGCAAGGCTTTTGACTGGTACCAGTAAGTGGTCTCATATAAGACCAGTTCTCAAGGACCTTCATTGGCTTCCAGTTGAATTCAGAGTGCAGTTTAAAATTTTAGTTATCACTTATAGAGCCCTGCACGGCCAGGCACCTCTCTATATTCAAGATCTTTTACACAAACATTCACCGGGTCGGCTCTTACGGTCTTCTGGTATGGACCTTCTAATTGTCCCTAGAACTCGTCTAAAGACTAAAGGGGACTGTGCCTTTTGTACTGTGGCACCGAGGCTTTGGAACTCACTTCCATTAGCACTGAGAACTATGGATTCTGTCAGTTCTTTTAAAAAACATCTGAAGACGCATCTTTTTGGGCTGGCTTTTATTTGACAGCATTGGTTACTTGTGTTTTTGTGTTTTGTGTGTTGTTTTGCTAGATCTATTGTTTGCATGTCTGATCTTTTCTTTTAATTAACAGTTTGTAAAGCACTTTGTGACTTGTTGTCTGTGAAAGGTGCTATAAAAATACATTTTACTTACTTACTTACTTACTTTATGCAGCTAACGACCTCAAACAGGTGCATCTAATTTAGGATAATAAATGGAGTGGAGGTGGACATTTTAAAGGCAGACTAACAGGTCTTTGAGGGTCAGAATTCTAGCTGATAGACAGGTGTTCAAATACTTATTTGCAGCTGTATCATACAAATAAATAGTTAAAAAATCATATATTGTGATTTCTGGATTTTTTTTTTTTTTAGATTATGTCTCTCACAGTGGACATGCACCTACGATGACAATTTCAGACCCCTCCATGATTTCCAAGTGGGAGAACTTGCAAAATAGCAGGGTGTTCAAATACTTATTTTCCTCACTGTATATCATCATATCATCCAGCCCTAAAACTTGTATAGTTTTTTTGTCAGTGTTTATCTAAAAACATTCAATTATGCATAATATATGATGGTAAATATTTAATTGATGAGTTGTCAATGCAATATATAACATTACAATAATGCATTCATTCACGCTGAAAAGCAATGCTGCTGCAGTCTTTTTGCCACTCAGTGGGTGTAACGCAGTCACTAAGGCCGACAGTGACGTCATGCGCATGCCCTCTATAGTCTTCTTCCCTATTGTGACGTATATCCCAGTGAAACGGCTTCTGGAACAATAACACATGTAGGAAAGGGCTTGATTTTGTCCTGAATTGATTGGATGGTTGTGGTTTGCCATTGGTCGATCTCATGTGAGCATAGGCAGAATGTCACTTTTGTGTAATATTAATAATAATAATAATAATAATAAAGGAATTAAATAAATGATTAAAAGGGAATGAATAAATACATAAAAATGGTAAAAGAATTTCTAGGTCAGATTGTAGTTAAGAAGTAATCAATTGAATCTATTTGCAAATAATATTTTATTTTAAAATGTGCACACATTCACTCTTTTTCGTATGCCTAATATGCATACGCAAACATTTCTTGTCTCGTCACATTTATTCAGGAATTACATGAAGCACGATCACACATTTTCAATTCAAAACTGAAACAAAGTCGAGTAGTTTGCATCACTAGATAAGTCTTTTACCGTCAGTCGCTGAACATTTCTATCATAAAACAGTTGTCTAATACTTGCATCTTTCCACAAACTCTCGTTGCATTGTCACAGTAAGACCCGCCTTCTGTGATCTGATTGGTCATCTCGATCATTTCAACATTGACGAGCGCTGTTAGACCGCTGAGGTAAATATTTAATCACCCTAAAAATTTTACTTTTTAAAGTTTCTGTCATCCTAACAACAAACAGCTTTACTCATTCTACACTAATAAGATAAGACAAATAAAATGAGAACATATGAATCCTATTACCTTATTTTTTTTTTATTCATTGCTCAGACAAAATCATTGGCTTTGGTCTAAGGGGGCAGGACTACAAAACATCTGCAGAACTGGAAAACACATAAAAGTCCACACAAGACTAGGGAACACAAGAGACAGGACAGGAATCAGAACAGAATTGAAAGTATACATAGTCAACATGAAGACCGATTAAAATCAGATAATCAATATTATCAACACACAAATATGCAAAATGATTGACACCTATATGACATTCTGATTAGCTAAAACAACACTCTTATGCTGCTTTACACAGAGCCTAGCGCTGTTACAGAGACATGTCATTAAAAACAAAAACATTGATGTTACATAGTTAAGATTTCATCTATTGTTTTTCATAAAACTAATTACACATGTACAATATCATGTGTCCAGATTAAGACAGTCTCCAGTCGCTGTAAAATTTGTGACCAACACCACGAAGGAATGTAAGCGGACCCTGTTTGAGCGATTGCGCGGGCTGAACTTTGACCTCCAGGAGCGGGAGATCTTCACGTCGCTCACTGCGGCCCGTAATCTGCTGGAGCAGAGAGCAGTGCGCCCCCTGCTGCTGGTGGAGGACAGTGCTCGAGAGGACTTCACAGGTGAGGGCCATCTGAGGGACGTTTACATCACGCCGTTTTTTGCAGACGGAAAACTTCTTATGCGTTTCGGCTGTTCACTCACACAACAGCATCATTTTGGGTGCATGAAAACGCAAAGTTTTGAAAATGGGTTTCAAAGTGCAAGTTTTTCAAAATTACCGTATACGTTGTCGTCTCTGTGTAAACTACAAAAACGCGAATATGTGAAAACAGTGACGTCATGCGCATGCGTATTACCTGTTCAGTCTATAAGCGCGTAATGTTTCTTTACAAAGTGACGTCGCCATCTACTGGCCTGACATGAATAATACAGAGATTTTAGTCGTTTTCGTGGATCCGTGTGAACGGGGATTGCCTTGACAACGTTGTCGTCTGTACGCGATAAATGCAAAGGAGAAACGTTTCAGTTTTTAGTACATCGTTGTCGTGTAAACGTACCCTAAATGAGATCAGACTTAAAATTGAGAATGGATAAAAGGAAGGAGGGACCCGAGTCATATCTAGAAGCCTTGGCTGGGTCTGAGAGCTTAAAAATGCTGTCTTCGGAGGACGCATTTCAAGGTAGGAAGACCTGAGGCCTTCATCTAATAGATTTCTGAAGGCAGCATAGATGGATCCTTCACTGCCTTAGATATCCCACAATCCTGTGCTTTCCATGCTATGACAGTTGAGCTAAAAAAAAATGTAATGGCGTCTGAAAGTTGCAGTTGGTGGTCAGTTTGTGTGTAAATGTACATTTCTGACCAACATTTTACACTTTTGTTATTTCTAGTGAGAAATGACTATTGTAGTAATTAAATACTCGCTCAGTTTTCACCAAAGATCGCTCTATTTTGTTGCAGATCATTAAACCGTTACACTGCCTCAGAAGTCTGTCTGAGATCAGTTTCGTGAGGCACATTTGTGTGCAAACACTGCCTGCAGAGACATTGCCTGGCAACAAGTCAGCAGCCTAAGCTTTCAGATGCAGCCCATAATATCATAGGGACTTGAGGGTGGAAACTAGATCTCCTTAGCAACTGCAGAGCAGTGACCATTTACAACACCCTAGCAACCATGTAACAACGCTTGGGTAGTCTTGTACACCATAGCATGGTTTTGCACACTTTTTGGCCCCGTTTACACCTGGTATTAAGATGCGTTTTAGTCGATCGGATCACAAGTGGACGACGCTAAATACAGGAGTAAACGAGGTCTAAACGTTTTGAGCTTGTCCACTTTTGAACACTTCCAGAGGTAGTCGTATACGCATTAGACCGGATTGCTTTCGTAGTGTAAACACTCGTGGTCGAATGTGTTCAAACAGCCACTAAAGGCCGTCTACTCTCCTTCTACTGACCTAACGAGTAAACATTATGGGAAGTGCGCTAGCCAGACGGGATTTAAACTTTGTCGGCTGAAGACCCAAGTTTGGTTTGAAGATGAAAAATGTAAATCACAGTGTTCTCTCACCATTCCTGATTTTAACACACACTCACAGCGTTCGGCTGGATGGAAAACTAAAGCTGATGCTCTCTCTGTGTTTTTCCTGTCGTCTATGGGCGCGTGTTCATGTGTAAATTGCACAAGTTTATTTCGTCCATTAGATCGAAAGATCTGAAATAACCCACACATTTACCCGCTCATAGACCCTCCCCTCGAAGAAATCAGGACAGAAGTTGTTGGACAATAGAGACGGATTAAAACACCAGGTGTAAACGGGAATGTGTCTCCCTCGTCTACTAGTGATTCGATCGACCAAAACGCATCTTAATACCAGCTGTAAACAGAGCCTTTCTGCAGAAAAACTTATGTATCCGGTCCTGCTCCTGGAGGGCCACTGTCCTGCAGAGTTCAACCCCAATTAAACACCCCTGAACCAGCTTATCAAGACATACTAGAAACTTCCAGTCAGGAGTGTTGAGGCCAGTGGGAGCTGAACTCTGCGGGACCGCGGCCCTCCAGGAGCAGGTTTGGACACCCCTGCCATAGAAGAACCAGTTTTGGTTCCTCAAAGAAACGTGAAGAACATTTTTGCACTATAAAGAACTTTTTGTTGAATGGAAAGGTTAAAAATGAAGAACTGTTATTTTTATATTCATATTTGTCATATAGAAAATATGAAGATCATGAAGAAAATGTAAAGAAAAATCGTAGTTTTCCATGTTTGTTGTATACTGGTTTGTGTAGATCTCACACTTGCCTCTGCTGCAGGTCTGGAGACGTCGGATCCTAATGCGGTTGTGATTGGATTAGCACCGGACCACTTCAACTACCAGACCCTCAATAAAGCCTTCCGGTAAACCTACTTGACTTTGTAAGATATTCATAGACTCATTAAAACGACAATCAAATTATTCGAATCCTCCCGTTTAGTGGTGTAAATATTGCTGCTAATCCTCATCAGACTCATTTCATCAGACTCATTTTAGATGGTGCCCCCCTCATTGCGATCCACAAAGCTCGATACTATAAGAGGAAGGACGGGTTGGCTCTGGGACCGGGTCCGTTCGTGACGGGTCTTGAGTATGCGACGGACACCCAGGCCACAGTGGTGGGTAAACCAGAGAAAGCCTTCTTCCTGGAGGCCTTGAGAGACCTGAACTGCGCACCGGAGGAGGCTGTGATGATAGGAGACGTGAGTGAGACAGCCGCCGGCACACTGGCCTCAATCTCACCAACTCTGTTAAGATCTTTGGTTATATTTCACTATAAAATATCAATAACAAAAAATAAATAATATTTTTTTATAAACAAATATTCTATTTTAGGACATTTATTTATATATTTCATGACAGTTAATGTCATTACATAATGAACATAATAATAATAATAATAATAATAATAGTAGTAATAATAAGTAAATATAGTATAAATATTATTTAGTATATTTACATCATTGTATAATCTTTAATTTTTGTGAATCTTACCAAGCCTGTGAATAACATTTCTTGGTCATATTTCACCATATATATATATATTGCCAGATCCATTATGGCAATACGAATTTTGGGGAAAAATCTGTTCTTAACTGTCATGAAACTAATATTACAATGCAAAAATCTTAATTCTCTTTATGCAAAATATTATTGTTACACTTTCGTACAGGGTAATATTAATAAACTACATGTACTTGCTAGCTACTATAGGGTTAAGTTTAGGGCTAGTTACTTGTAATTAAACATAATGTATTGTTATTATTATAGTAAGTACATGTACTGTATAACTCACCTTAAAATAAAGTGTTACCAATATTATTGATTTATTTTTGTGCAATTCCAGAAGAAATGCATGACTGGATTTGTTTGCTTTATAATTTAATCTGACAAACAACACCATCCGAACTCTCTGTGCAGGATGCCAGAGATGATGTTGGTGGGGCACAGAACGCAGGAATGCTGGGTATTTTAGTGAAAACTGGTAGGCTTAATTATTTATATGCAATTATGTTTTTATAATGCAGTGGTTATAGTTATTTTGCTGGATATTAATAAGCCTCCTTTAATTTTGCAGGTAAATATCGACCTGGTGACGAGGGTAAAATTAACCCGCCGCCTCACCTGACGTGTGACAGCTTTCCAGACGCTGTCAATCATATACTTGAACATCTCTTAGGATCTAAACAGTCGGAAAACTGAGTTTACAACAATACAAAGCAAAGTAATAATGGTACTGTGTAGTTTGATTATTATTTAACTGTCATATATATATAAATACACACACACACTGTAAAAAGAAAATAAACTAATAGGCTTAATAATAAAGTTGCTGCACTCCTTCTGCACTTATTCTGGTGTACTGTTATTAATCATATCACTACACACAAAGATAAGGAAAAAGTGTTTTATTTTTCAATCTAGCTCATGAGAAATCAAAATGGTCATTTGAAATATATGAGAACAAACTATATTTTGAAATGGTTTTTAAAATGCATACCCTCCATTAATCGCAGTGTAATTTCCTTTAAAAGTTAGATTTACAGTGAGACTTGGACAAAACACAGCATCTCATCATAAAAGAGTAGATGGCAGTGCAATAAAAACATTTGTTTGGTTGCTCTAATAATGTGTCAGACGGACTCGTACTCTTTCTCCCAGGCCGAGTATCTGTCCGTCAGACATCTGGCTGAGGGTTTGGTGTGAGCGATCACCTCCAGGAAATCTGCAGTGGTCACAGTTTCTAGTTCAATAACCGGCATATTGGACTGACCTGTGAAGATACATGGCGTAATGGAGACGGTGAATTGTGGGTGAAATGGGATTTTGTGATGAAACAGCAGTTTAATGTCGTTCAGAGCGGGATGTGGCATATTTCTTACCTTCAATGTGATTTTCAAGGGCGTCGAAGATTTTTCGCACGGGTCTCATAGCCGCTTCCTTACACACTAACCTGATATCTGACCCAGAGTAACCTCCCGTCTCCTGCAATATCAGAAGTGGAAATCTCAGTGCAACTGCATATCTATCCATCCATCCATCCGTATATTTGTCTATCCATCCATCCATCCATCCATCCATCCATCCATCCATCCATCCATCCATCCATCCATCCATCCATCCAATCTGTATATTTGTCTATCTATCCATCCATCCATCCATTTGTCTGTCTATCCATCCATCCATCCATCCATCCATCCATCCATCCATCCATCCATTTGTCTGTCTATCCATCCATCCATCCATCCATCCATCCATCCATCCATTTGTCTGTCTATCCATCCATCCATCCATCCATCCATCCATCCATCCATCCATCCATCCATTTGTCTGTCTATCCATCCATCCGTATATTTGTGTCTATCCATCCATCCATCCATTTGTCTGTCTATCTATCCATCCATCTATCCATCCATCCATCCATCCATCCATCCATCCATCCATCCATCCAATTCAAAATTGCTTTATTGGCATGACTGTACATAATACAATATTGCCAAAGCTTGGAATACATAGAATAATTATAAACGCATCGAAATAATAAAATATTATAACATAACTTAAATTAATTGTACAAATTAACAGTGTAACGAGTTAAAATATGTGTGAACATTTGATACCACAGTGTTTTAACATACACATACACACACACACATACACACACACATTACTGAGGGTCACTGTGGTGGACAGTAGGGAAACACACTGAGGTCAGACACACACATTTACCTGCTGTTTCTCAGGCTGTGGCACACACACACACATACACACACACACACACACACACACACACACACACACACACACCTGGCAGCCAGTGCTGCTGTCCGTCCCTCTCCTAATATGATCTTTATCTGTTCTACTTCAGTGATGGCTGTAAAGTTCTGTATTAAGTTAGTGAGTGTGTTAAAGTAGAGGTCTCTGACTGAACTGTATTTGTGACAGTGAAGGAGGAAGTCTCGATCTCTCCTGTCCTGTGTGTCTCTATCTGTCTGTCTGTTTATTCAGCTGTCAATCAATCAATTAATGTCAATCACTCAGTCAGTCCATCCATCTGTCTGTCCCTCTAAAACTGTGTGGACTTTTGCCTCTGTCGTCTGTGGAGTGCATGTCCCTCAGTCACGTGTTTTCTCTCACCTGTGCTAGTGAGTGATAGTCCAGCTCTGTCCGCAGCTCCACCCCACCCGAGTTACTGACCGGGGGAAGCCAGTGGCTGATCATGGCTTGTCTGGCAGGGGCAGATGGGAGACCCACCAGTATACGCTTCTCCAGTCTTCTCAGCATGGCATGGTCCAACTCCCTGACGACAGATTACAAAGATGAGAAAGTAAGCCTTAACAGAACATTAATATAGTTTCCTCGCAATCACTCCTCACCAGGGTAAGTTTGAGGCAGCCAGTACAAACACAAGGTCATTTGATCGTGCAAGTCCATCCATCTGAACTAGTAACTCCGTCTTCATCCTTCTACTGCCCTCGTGATCACCTCTTAAAAGAACAAAATAAAAATGGTGTAATTTAATAATTTTCAAAACTATCAGTTGATTCAGTATGATAGTGTTTTTATACATACTAATATAGAAATCCAGTCAAAAACACTCAATGTCTTCCAACATGACACCCAAGCATTGGATTGTGTACTAGGAGTGAGACTTTGTGTTGTTTTATACTGTTCCTGTCAGTAAAAGTCCCCGGCTCATGCTCACCCTTGGCCAACCCCTCGCTGGCTCATCACGGATTCCAGCTCATCCAAGAAAATGGTGGATGGGGCGTGATATCTCGCCAGCTCAAACAACACCTGCCGAGAAGCATAACATGAGGAAAATCATTGATCCACCGAGCACACCTTTTAACCAAACACTTTCATAAAACAATAAAATAATGTTCTCTCCTGACCCGAACCAGCTTTTCAGAGTCTCCCCTCCATTTGCTCACGATACTGGATGCGGAGATGTTGAAAAACGTGGTGTTGCACTCCGTGGCCACAGCTTTGGCCAGCATCGTCTTCCCTGTGCCTGATGTTTTGGGGAAAGTCATCACATTAAGATCATGCTTCACACAAAGTGAGTTATGATTTATGTTTTGGTATTGAATACTCTGTCTTTATACAAACAGAAAACAGAAAGGTCACACCTGGTGGTCCATACAGGAGTAAACCCTTCCATGGTGACAGAATTCCAGTGAACAGTTGCGGATACTGAGAAGAGAGGAGAGATGGATAGTTGCTAGGGCTAGTGTTTGAGTAGCTGTTAATGAATTAACTAGGTGGTTAACAGGTTATCTGGGTAGTTGCTGAACAGTTCTGAGGATGTTCTGGGATTACAAGAATGTTTCTAGGTCATTTCTAAAGTGTTCTCAGGTTGACTGTTGGGTTTTTGCTGTGGTTCTCATGAGTTCTGCAAGGATGTTGTAATCTAGTTGGTTGACAGATCATTGATCAAGTGCTCTGATAGTTGCTAGTTGAATGTTATAATGTTCTGGGTGATACTAGGGTGTTGCTAGGTGGTTGCTATGGTGCTTTGCCATGGCTACTAGGATTTTGTTAGGCGTGTTGCAATTTTAAGGCATTCTAAGTCACCTAGTGTTGTTAGGTTGTTGCTGTGCTGATCTATAGGGCTTTTCACACTGCGCTTAACCCAGGGTTAGCACCGCTTTTTAAATGGGGTTATGAAACCCATCTCCAGGGTTAGCACCGCTTTTGTGCTGGTAGAGTGGCTGGTAGTACATTACTATGTTGTTGCTATGGGGCTTTGTCATGGCTACTAGGATGTTGTTGTTAGGCAGATTGTGTTCGCTAAGCAGTTTTTTCTTGTTGGTTGCAGTGGAGTTCTGGGTGGTTGCTAGTCCATCGCTAGGTTGTTGCTAAGCATGTGCTAGGGTGCTCTGGATGGTTACTAGGGCATTACAATGAAGTTTCTAAGGACGTTATAATCTAGGTGGTTGTTAGACCAAAGAGTGTTCTGAATAGTTGCTATAATGGTATGGGCTAGGTTGTTGCTAGGTGGCTGCTAAGATGTTCTGAGTGCCTGAAGAGTGTTGCTAGGCTATTGCTATGGTGCTCTGATTGTAATGGGATTGAAAATGTGTTCTGGGTGGTTATAAGGGTGTTGCTAGGTGGCTCCTTAGGTGTTCTGAGTGCATGTGAGAGTGTTGCTAAGCTATTGCTGTGTGCTCTGATTTTTACTGGATTGAAAATGTGTTCTGGGTGGTAACTAGGGTGTTGCTAGGTGGCTGCTAAGATGTTCTGAGTGCCTGTAAGAGTGTTGCTAGGCTATTGCTATGGTCCTCTGATTGTAATGGGATTGAAAATGTGTTCTGGGTGGTAACTAGGGTGTTGCTAGGTGGCTGCTAAGGTGTTCTGAGTGCCTGTAAGTGTTGCTAAGCCATTACCGTGGTGCTCTGATTGTTATGAAATTGAAAATGTGTTCTGGGTGGTTACTAGGGTGTTGCTAGGTGGCAACTAAGGTGTGTTGGGTGGTTACTAGCTGTTCGAAAGTGTTCTGAATGGTTGTTTATTGGCTACTAAGGTGTTATGAGTGGTCGCTAGGGTTCTTTGAGTGGTTGCTAGGTCGTTGTGAGGATGCAGGTTTAACAGATTTTATCCACTAAGTGAAAATCTGATTAAATTTGATAAATAACAGCATGAGCACACAATTTTTAACACAGCTAAAAATTGACCATAATCAATTGCGTTTTTTGACTTAACGGTGAGGAGATTAACATAAAGTAATATTTTCAGTGACGAATTAACTGTCAGACACCACTTTATCTAATACATGAAAAGTTCCAAGTATTGACAAAACCGAGCCACAAGATGTCTTTCAGCATAATGTGATATAATCATATTCTTTATACAATTCTTACTTTATGTGCTAGAAGCAAATAATTCTGAGCAAACATAATTTCCAGGTATGACAACAACCTTCTTCACCACATGATTGAGCCAGAGAAGACAAATAACGTTTGCATTTCCTGTTGTCAGGAGCGTATTGTGGATCTGAAGTCATCACCAGAGAGGCCAGAGATGAGCCAGATATGTGAGCGGTCAGATTGGATGGTATTCAGGTATAGATTTCATGTCACCGTAAGAAATAACCCTGAGCTCGGCTTTCCTGTAGCCTTTAGTGGAGATGTATTCAGAATCGAAGGCAGGCGGCAGCTTGAGAAATACCAAAGTGTTTAGCAGCCAAGCACCTTAATGGGGTAGACGACAGCTTCTTTGACTAATCGCTTGGCAGCCTCCAGACCTATAATGTCGTCCCAGCGCACGTTGGGGTTGTGTAAATAGATATCCTTTATGGAGAGACAGCAGAGAAAGATGAAATTGAGTGCTTCAATAATACATGTTCCACCTTGTGCATGTATCTGCACACACAAATGTCACGCTGTATTATAAAACAGATAACACTGCACTCTAGTGTTGCATTAATGTTGAAAATGCACATTCATTAGCACAAATGTATCTTCATTAACAGACATATTGTCCTATTTTTGTCTTTAAAGTAAAATATGGTAAAATGGGTGAAACATCAAAATCAAATGAATGAAAATGAAGCCTGTGTTAGGCTCATCAAGATATTTTGCATTGTGACTTTATTTTTATGATAATTAAGTTCACTTCCCCCACACAATCTCATTACCATAATGAAAACGTAATAATTGTTCTGCTTTTTGTTGATTTTAATTTAAAGCAACAATAGAAATATGTAAAAAAAAAATAAAAAAAAAAAATAATGTTTCAAGTGCATGAAAAAAATAATATTTAGCATTTTTTTTAAGTCTGAATCTTGTTCATTGTGTGGACAGTAATTTAGATTTATAAATTTTGAAAAAAAAAACTGTCAACATAGATTGATTTCCTGTACTGTATCACAGTAATGAGAATCATCATTAAGAAAAAAAATAAAATGACAAATAAACTCAAAGTAAAACATACAGTGAGGATGTTAATGAGGATTTTGCGAGAGTGAGCTTAACTGAAAAAATCTTAATAGTCCTGATAAATGTTCTTCAATCTTAGTGCATTTTTTATGTTTTATTTTACTGTGGTAAAATGTACGGAGCCCCTAAAGGGACATGGTAGTTGGAAATAAATATGAAATGGGAGGAAAAATAATAAGTCAATGCTTTTGCGTACGCTCGTAAAATGTTTTGCTTAGAGAGACTTTGCGTTCACTCGCAAAACTATGGAAGCTTGTTTCCGCCACAGAATAAAACATTTTAAAAGATAATTGCGACTTTATCTCACAATTGCGAGTTTACATTTCGCAAATCTGACTTTATTTCTCAGAATTGCGAGATATAAAGTCATAATTGCGTGAAATAAAGTCGCAATTGCATCTTATAAAGTCAGAATTCTGACTTTTTTTCTCGCAATCGCGACTTTATATCACACAATTCTGACTTTATAACACGCAATTGGGAAATATAAAGTCAGAATTGCGTGAAATAATGTTGCAATTATCTTTTAGTCGCAATTGCGAGAAAAAAAGTTAGAATTCTGACTTTATAAGACGCAATTGCGACTTTATAAGATGCAATTCTGACTTTATATCACGCAATTGCGACATTATTTCACGCAATTCTGAGAAATAAAGTCAGAATTGCAAGATGTAAACTCGCAATTATCTTTTAAAATGTTTTATTCTGTGGCGGAAACAAGCTTCCATACAAAACCTTTGCATTCCCTGAAAACTTTGCGTTTGCTCATAAAATGTTTTGCCAGAGAAACTTTGCGTTCGCTTGAAAAACCTTTGCATTCCCCGAAAAATTTGCGTACGCTCGTAAAATGTTTTGAGCTCTTTGCGAGCAAACGCAAAGTTTCTCGGGGGAACGTAAAACATTTGCTAGACTGAACGCAAAAGCATTGATAAATTATGTTTCCTCCATCTCATTTTTTTTTTTTCCTTCACCACGTCCCTTTAGGGGCTCTGTGAAAATAAGATTAGGTTCACCCTAATATAGTTTTAAACTGCCATACAAGAGAAATGGTTTGATAAGAATGAACTTACTCTGCTAATAACAGCTGCAAGTTCCCTCATGTCACTGTTCATCCCACCGAAGGCACTTATGGGCTTCAGCAAACGCTCCTGTTAGTCAAATATAACAAATATTAGATCTCAACAGAAACAGAATGTTCAAAACAAATAAATGTTTTGTTGTTTCAAAAGTGTCTCAAATTACTCCTAACAGAGCGCAAGTTGTATTGAACCTGGAGTATTCCTTTAACTGAATGAGAAATACCTACCGAGAAATCAGTGTCATTAGCGGCACCTTTAACTGCATCTTGAATCAGATTCCTGTAATCGACCTGATGACCCTGATATGAGGGGGAGAAAATGATGGCAGAATTTTCATTTTTGTGACAAATGTTTGAATAAACATTCCACAGGTTCTCTAAACTTTGTTTTTTAAAGAAGAGAATGACCTTTCTCATGCGTGTTCCCTCTTCAGCTCCATTCCTGATGACAGGAGACACATTCAGACCAAATCCTGATGTCTCCACGGGTGTCAGGCTGTTACCTTCCTGGACAGATCAAGCAAAGCTATTCTTACAAAATTTACATTTACACTTTAGGATAGAATATTTTCTTCAAACATAATTATTATGTATCTACGGAGCCCCCCTAGTACCACTTTGTCAAAAAAATTAATTATAACTATCTCGTGGCCTCAAGATAGTAACTTGTGGCCTCAAGATATATATAGTATCTTGAGGCCACGAGATAGTATCTTGATTATAATTAATCTATAATTAATTTTTTTGACAAAGTGGGACTAGGGGGGCTCCGTATGTATCAGATTTATATGGAAGTTTGTTTCCACCACAGAGAGAAAAAAAAAAAAAAAAAAAGGTAATTGTGACTTTTTTTTCTTCTAATTTTCAAAAATCTTTTCGCTATTCCGAGTTTAAATGTCACAGTTCTGAGAAAAAAGTCTGAATTGGGAGATATTAATTCTGACAATTCTGACATTTTTTTCCTCGCAACTGCGAGTTTGTGTCTCACAATTCAGATTTTATAACTCATAATTGCACGTTTATACTGTATCTAAAAATTCTGACTTTATATCTCGCAATTATCAGTTTATAACTTGCAATTGAGTTTTTTTTAAATCTCAGAATTGTGATATTTTTACTCGGAATTGCGAGGAAAAAAAGTCAGAATTGTGATACACTACCAGTCAAAGGTTTTGGATCGGTAAGATTTTTAATGTTTAAAAGTCTCTTCTGCTCATCAAGGCTTCATTTGCATTTATTATTTATTTGCATTTATTAAAAATACAAAAAACCCAGTAATATTGTGAAATATTATTACAATTTAAAACAGTTGTTTTCTATGTGAATAGTAAAGTGTAATTTATTCCTGTGATCAAAGCTAATTTGTCAGCATCATTACTCCAGTCTTCACTCTTCAGTGTCACATGATCCTTCAGAAATCATTATAATATGATGATTTGATGCTCAAGAAACATTTATGATTATTATCAATGTTGAAAACATAAAATATTTACATTTTTATTTCATGATTCTTTGATGAACAAAGTTCAAAAGAACAGCATTTATCTGAAGTGGAAAGCTTCTGTAACATTAAACACTACCGTTCAAAAGTTTGGGGTCAGTATGGATTTTTATTTTATTTTTGGGGGAAAGAAATAAAATAAATCAATACTTTTATTCATCAAGGATTAATTCAATTGATTCAATTCAAAGACATTTATAATGTTACAAAATATTATATTTCAAATAAATGCTGTTCTTTTGAACTTTCTATTCATCAAAGAATCCTGAAAAAACAACCAAAAACTTTTTCAACATTGATAATAATAATTAATGTTTTTTAAGCATCAAATACACATTTCAGAATGATTTATGAAGGATCATGTGACACTGAAGACTGGAGTAATGATGAAGAAAATTCAGCTCTGATCACAGGAATAAATTACACTTTAAAATATAGTACAATAGAAAACAGTTATTTTAAATTGTCATAATATTTAACAATATTAGCCTACTGTTTTGTGTGTGTGGTATTTTAATCAAATAAATGCAGCCTTGGTGAACAGGAGAGACTTCTTTTAAAAACATTACAAATCTCACTGATCCAAAACTTTTGACTGGGAGTGTATAAACTAGCAATTAAGAATTTCTCACAATTTCTGGTTTAAATGTCACAAATCTGAGAAAAAAGTCAGAATTGCGAGAAAATTCAAAATAAGATATTCACTCAAAATGACCTTTTTTTATTCCATGACAGAAACAAGCTTCCATAGATGACGTTTGGAGACTCACCCTGGATTTACTGATGTCTCTCCCTGTTAGTTTAGATTCAGACCTTTTAACAGTGTTTCTGGACGGCGGTCGCTGGGCAGAGTTGATTCTTGGGAGTGTTTGAATGGATGATGATGATGATGTCCTTTTTACATATGAACACATGGCCAATAAACAGAAAGTCTTTGAATATTCTTGTGCTAAAAGTACTGTACATACCTTCTTTTACCACAACTCTTCACAAGCCGATTCTCTCCTATAAAGAAAGAAGTAACACTGAATAATAGCTTTCATTAATGGTACAAATATTATTACACACACACACACACACACACACACATATATATATACATATATAATGTACATCCAAAACTTATAATGTACATCCAAAAATAAATAAAAAACATAAATATTGGTGACTTATTATGAAGTGTAAAAGAACAATACGAAGAGTAAACTCTTACCTTGTTCTGGCAGTTTCTTGGTTAGTTTGGGATATTTCTGAAACTTTATAAAATAATAACTCTCATACTCCACGAGAACCGTGTCCAGGTCAACATTATCACACACCTCAAAGCGGCATAACCCAAAACTGCTGTCTTTTTCTAAGGCTTTGGCTGAATCCATATACCTGTGTGAGAAATTCATTCAAATGTATTTACATGCGTGTCTTTCACTAGTTTGAGACTAGTATGTGAATTTAAGAAGTGTTTAAAGGAAAATCTCACCCCTCCTCTAGTAAATGATGATAAATCAGAACCAGCAAATTTCTCCTGCGCGTTTCAGTTCTCAGCTCATCCTAGAAGACCATGAATTCATAACATTATATCAAGAAACTGTTAGGCCTGGTTTCACAGACAAGGCTTAGATTAAGCCAGGATTAGGACATTTAAGTAGATTTTTTTGAACATGCCTTAGAAAACACATTACTGTTGTTCATCTTGAGACAAAACAATGCCTGACATATTTTAAGATATATCAGTGCAAGTTGCTTTCAGTTAAAACAGCTCAAACATGCAGTTTAGTCTGGGACTAGAGCCGTGTCACGACTTAACTATGTTGTTATTTGAATTGCTACATTTTGGTTGCAACATTTCATTTTAGAGTTAAATATTTTCACAAACTACACTAGACTGTGTTTATCCGGAAGATGGCGCCAAATCTTACATTAAGGGAAGTGCGACGAGCATGACAGGTTGCTATAGCAACACGCGACCCACAATGGCCGTAAACCACAGACTGTAAGCTGTAAACACGCTTTACTAGTAGGTAACTAAACTAACAAGCCCTCTAATAATGGCGAACAAATGTGGTCTAAAAGGCTATTTGAAATTACATTCAGTTTGATTCGTACCTCCATTTATTTGTGTTTATATACTCGTTTCTTTATACGCATTCATTCCAATATTTCAGCAGATTTACTGTAACGTTATCTCAACAAGGTACACTTCGTAAGTTTAAAGTTTAATAGAGAAAACAACATGAACACTTACCGCCTCTCTGGCCTGGTTAGCGGTCCTTATGGCTTGATAAGAGAGATCCATCGTGATATAAACACACAGGCACTCATGACATGAGCCTACAGCGACCTGGAGTCATGTGTGTGTGTGACCCGGCACAGACACACACACAAACGTTACTGTTGTTATGTAAAAATACTTTTGAATTAAAACAATTTCACATCTGTCTACACTCCATAAACCATAATGACGAAGCAAAAAACAGATTTGTGACAACTTCACAAGTGTACTAAAAATAAATAAATAAAATAACTACATTGCATTAGTATTCATACCCTTCTTTGGGACACATTCCAGTTTCACTTGTAGATGTTACTACACTTCGACTTTGGAAAGGCACACATCTCTCTGAAAATGCATATCAGAGCAAAACAAAATAAATAGAAATTCTGTATTGAAGGTTCACAGAAGAATAAGTGGCCTCCATAAGAAGTAGGCTATGAAACAACCAGGGCTCTTTCTAGAGTTGAACAGAACTTATGGACAACTCTGTGAAGGTCCCTGAGTGACCCAGCCAGAGCCTGTGCTTGAACCCCATAGAACATATCTGGAGAAACCTGAAAATATCAGTCCAAGATGGTTCCCATCCAACCTGACAGAGCCTGAGAGGATCTGAGGAGAAGAACGGCAGAAAATCACCAAATGCAGATGTGCAAAGCTTGTCACGTCATACTCAAAAAGACTTGAGGATGTAAAGGCGCTTCAACTAAGTACAGAGTTAAGGGTTTGAATAGTTATGCAATGTGCTTATTTCAGTTCTTCCTTTTAAATAAATTTGCAAAGTTGTCACTTTTTTTTTTGTTTGTTTTTTTGCTTTGTCATTATGATGTATGGAGTGTAGATTGATGTGAAAAAAACAAAGTAAAAGTAATTTAAAGTAGTTGAAAATAAGGCAGCAACATGAAAACTGAAAAAATGAAGGGGTATGAATACTTTCGCAAGGCACTGTTCCCCTCAAACTCCTATTTTTAAACATAAATATCTATTTTGGTTAATTCTTTGTTTGTACAGTATGGAAAATAAAACTTTCACATATGAAAAAGTAATTCCTCCTTCCTTTTAACATAAAAGCTGTTTTAGTGAAATATATGGATGCTGCAAAAATTTTTGTTTTGTAATATCACATTCCCTATTTGACACAAAACAAAACACAAAAGAAAGTGAATAAATTAATAAAATAAACAATTATTCAACGATATTAATTGATGGTTTTATTCTGGAGCGACTGCAGGCTGAACATCAGTTTTAAACTGTAAATGTATCTTATGAAAAAAAAGCAGCGATTAATATTCACAGTATATTAAAGGTGCAAAGAGTGTGATTTCGAAATACAGAAAACTATTATTTAAATTTTTTAATCATACCTCGTTATTATAATCGTTTCTGGACAGTATTTAGCTGCTAAAACATCTTGCCATGTTCAAACACAGACACTGGACCCCCCCCCACACACACACACACTTTTTTTGTGTCCAACAATATGTTTTGGAAAAGACATTTGATAAACTCTTTATACAGTATGGAAAATAAAAACTTTCATAGTTGGAAAATAATTACATTAAGTGCTTTCTTTCCATACATCCAATTCAACACGTCGTCGGTTCTGACCTGACGTTGCGATCGCTTATCCGAATAACGAAGGGACGGGACGTACTGTACAGCGCAGTGTGGTTTTCAAAGGACGCTGGCCTCAGTTAGGAAAGTGCTCGCCTCCAGGATCATACCCTTCACGTAAACACGAACTGTATAAAATAGTGTCAGAAAGTCCTGTGTGCTGAAGACGGTGTCGGCCAAAGCGAATCCCAGCGTGGAGGGGATGAACCCGCGACCGTACTCCACCATCCACGTCCCAGCGCTCCACTGCACCGAGGTCGCCTCTCCCACCGCGTGCACTATAGTGTCACCTGCCAGTACAGACCACATGAAGCATTATGGGTAAATCACTGTTAGCTCAGAGCATGTGCTGAGGACGGATGGCTCTTATACCTGGATAGTACGTCTCGCTTTTAGTCGTTCCTTCTTTCCATTGCCTGAAATTTCCAGATATGACCGTGTCTGATATTTCTGCCCAGTAACGACCTGAAGGAGATACACAGTGAGTGAACATTCAAGAAATCCTATGTGGCAAAACATCTGCTGTGCTGTCAATGTGAAAAAGTAACTGTAAAGATATTGTTGTAAATTTAAAGCCCCACTGAAGTGCTTTGGGACGCGCAGCTTTGTTTGATGTGTTGACGTCATTTCCACTGAAACAGGAAGCTAAGGCGGGACATATTGAATGGCTCCTCCCCCTTTTTAAAATAGCCAATAGCGTTTAGTTTACCTCACAGACTGCAAGTCGTACTTGACGGCACCATGGAAGCGAATCCGAGCGCTGATGATACGTTGGATTTAATAGTAGAGGAGTGAATAAATTCTAGCCAATTCATTCTTAACTAACGTACAGTTGGAAAATGAAATAAAACTCAAGCGTTTGAGCAACCGAACACACATCTCCAGCCCATGTTGCTCCGTGACGCATCAACGGTCGCTTTGGCCAGGTGTTATTTATAGCATAGGGGGCGGAGCTTTAGATTCTGGAGAGCATTTGATTGGACAGAAGATGTGATGAGAAGCTGGTAATGTCATAAAAAGCCGTCATCCATTTTAGCGGAAGTGAAAGACTAAGTTTTGAATGCTTATATCTCCTAAATGCGAATTTTGTCATTGATTTGGAACACACCAGCTTATCCATAACCTTAAGGCTAACATATTCACACTAAGAGCTAAAAAACATACATTTTGATTTCAGGGGGCCTTTAAAAGTAATCTGTTACTTTACTAGTTACTTGAAAAAGTAATCCGATTACATAACTCTCACTACTTTCAATGCGTTACCCCCAACACTGGAGGAGATGATCTGAACTTACCTGAATGTCCACCCGTGTCCACCGCCGTCCCGAAGAGCAGCACGTACTCTGTGAGAGAGGCGTGCAGGAGACACATGGAGCCCATCCACCCGCCGGCGTTCACGAACACCCACTGCAGGTCCTCGTCCGGCAGGATGTGGCCCGGATACCTCTTACGCAGCTCCACCACCACCTTAGAGAAGGCCTGTTCGTGATCCTGGCCTACGGCACACAAACACAGGCACTTTAGACAGCTTTTTTAATTTAAACATCTATCAGGCAAGTTAAAGTCACCATTTTTTTATTATACATTTTATAATAAAATGTATATATAAAGTATTTATTATAAATAATTTTTTTTCATGCACATAAATTTTTTTTTTTTTACATTCATGTACTTTGTAATCTTTATTCAAACTAACTTCCCATTCACTCTTGCAGCATCTCTTCTCTACTCTGATGATGCGTTAACTGGCTAGAGGGCGGAGCAACCTGTCACTCACATGAGATCCACCAATAGCAAACCACGACCATCCAATCAATTCCCCATGGACAAAATCAGGCCCCGACCTACATTTGTTCTTGTTTGAGAAGCCGTTTCAGTCAGATATACGTCACAATAGGTAAACGCAACTTCCGTTTCATGCCGACTTTAAAGGAAGTGTCAGGGAGATAACACACACATGGCCATTACAAAAAGAAATTGAAACGGTTGTAATATCAGTCTTAAAAGGTCAGTCCATCATGATATTTAACTTTGCTTACCAAGGGGAAAATAATATTTAAAACAGCTGAATACAACTTTGTGTTACTTGTGCAACACAGGGCTTAAAAGTTGCATGTTGTATTCAGCTGTTTAAAATATTTTGCTCTTTGTATTGGCAATATAAGTAAATGGGTCATTGGCAAATAAAGTTTCAAAAAAGGTGAAACAAAACATTAAATAATGTGTATTATTTAAATGTGCTAAAAATGTATTCAAACTAAATAGGTTTTACAGAATAAAGTGATATATGTCATTAATTTATCAAATTAAATGTATCAATTATTAAAAAGGAAATACTGCACTTGGACACAAAAATATGCACGTCATGCCATTGACCCATATATATATATATATATATATATATATATATATATATATATATATATATATATATATATATATATATATATATATATATATATAGTCCGTGCAACAAGGCTTCAAAGTTGTATTTTGCTTTTGGTAATAAAAGTAAATATAAATATAAACAGGCTATATTAGACAGCTGTATATGTATTACAACATTCGCAATATTACTATTGCTACAGAGAACACTTATAGCAGGATCTTAGCAGCAGATGTAACTTCAGAAACGGGTTATTCGTGTTTACTCACCTGCATACTGTTTGGCTAACTTGGCAACATCTTCTTTAGTAAAGACATATTGTTTACTTGCCATCCAGTATCTTATAAACTGCACTGTCAACACCAGAACACCAAGAACCACCACCATCTTTAGCATATTTCTTATTAAAGACATCGTTGCACGATCACAAATGAGCGTTTAAAAGTAAAAAGCTGTCTGAGGTTTCAAAAGACATTAAACAGACTTCATTCAGACACACAGCATGGCTCACATGAAAGCTGACGGTCGCTGACGTGAGGTGACGTAACATCTGGGACAACCAATCAGCTGCCACAAACGACTCGTTCTAATCCAATGAAATCGCACAGGGCTCAACAAGGAAGAAGGCGGCGTGAAGGTGCATCATTATTATCAATATGCCACCAAAATACGCAAAATACACCAGCTCCCTTTATTGATACAGTGAAACATATCGAATAAATCAACGTAGTTATGTATTGTGTATTATTTAGGCTCTCGAGATACCTTTAAACGAGGAAACACTTCTAATTATAAATCTTTAAGCGACATACTGCGTTTTATGTGCGCAGCCTTGTTCACTTTAGGATACTTAGGAGGAAGATCAAATGAAAACTTGAAACTCTAGCAAAAACAGTCAATGAATTCATGTTTAAAACCCACCACGGTTGATCGGATTGATTGCGTATCCACAGGATACTTTTATTAACGTATAACAGTAACAGTAAGATGGACAGTATTAGTAAACCCATGTTTGACCCTAAAGGTAAGGAATGATTTAACATATTGTCACATATGCATATTTATTTTCTGACCTTTGCATGATTCACAGACACATTTTAGATGCAATGTAATGCAATGACCATTTTTTATTTTGTTTCATACTCCTGTCATTTGGATTCACTGAAATTAACTCGTACATTAGCTAGACGAGTCACGTGATGGCTGGCTGTGAATCTGGTCATGTGATTTTAGCGGTGGACGTCTGAATCATTTCATAGAATCGATTCACTCGGACAGTTTATTTCAATGAACCGTTCTGAAACTAATTCACCATAAGTGTGCGCGGAATTATACGAATCATTTAGCATTTTAGGTATATTCTGCTGTTTGTCACAGTGTTTTAAACTACGTTGTATAGATTGCTGTGAAATGTATGATGTTTATGCTTTACTCACTGTCAAATTGTCCTCTCAAGGTGATACAAACACTTTGAAGTAATTCCAGCGAATCACCAAAAATAACAAGTTCAAAAAATGATTTTAACATATTAAATGGCAAAGGCAAAGTCTTGCCTGTTACATTTAAAGTTAAATCAATCACACACACACACACACACAAAAAAAAACTAGAATAACAGAATAATGCTAGAATAACATTTCAAATAAGTTATGTGAGGTCAACTCACCAAAAGTAAATGTATACCTTAACTCAAATTATTATTGAATCTTGATGTTTGTTTCAGAGCACCAGCATTTAAGGTACAATCCTCTGCGGGACTCATGGGTTCTGGTCTCGGCCCATCGGATGAAGCGTCCGTGGAAAGGACAGGTGGAGAATCCGCCAGAGGACAACATCCCACGACATGACCCCAACAACCCTCTCTGTCCTGGCAGTGTGAGGGCTAATGGAGAGGTGAGCAACTCACTGTCTTCCATGGTCTAGTTTCATCCCATTTCTTCAGCTGATAGGGATTTTTTTTATGTTACACTTTCTTATTTCTTATTTCAAAGTTTTCTTAAAGGGATAGTTCACCCAAACATGTAAATTCTGTCATGTATTACTCACCCTCAAGTCGTTCCAAACCTGTAAGACTTTCGTTCATCTTTGGAACACAAATGAAAATCTTTTGGATGAAATCTGAGAGATTTCTGTCCCTCCATTGACAACTACGTAACTACCACTTTGACGCTTCAAAAAGTTCATGAACAGATTGTTAAACTAATACATATGAACTGAGCAGTTTAGTCCAAATTTTCTGAAGAGTAACGATTGCTTTATATGATAAACAGATTGAATTTAGTTTGAGCTTCATCAAGAACCAATGAGGTTCATTCTCGTGTTACGCAGCTCGTTTGAGCTTCAGCAAGAACCAATGAGGTTCATTCACGTGTTACGCAGCACGTTTGAGCTTCAGCAAGAACCAATGAGGTTCATTCTCGTGTTACGCAGCACGTTTGAGCTTCAGCAAGAACCAATGAGGTTCATTCTCGTGTTACGCAGCACGTTTGAGCTTCAGCAAGAACCAATGAGGTTCATTCTCGTGTTACGCAGCACGTTTGAGCTTCAGCAAGAACCAATGAGGTTCATTCTTGTGTTACGCAACACGTTTGAGCTTCAGCAAGAACCAATGAGGTTCATTCTCGTGTTACGCAGCACGTTTGAGCTTCAGCAAGAACCAATGAGGTTCAGTCTCGTGTTACGCAGCACGTTTGAGCTTCAGCAAGAACCAATGAGGTTCATTCTCGTGTTACGCAGCACGTTTGAGCTTCAGCAAGAACCAATGAGGTTCAGTCTCGTGTTACGCAGCACGTTTGAGCTTCAGCAAGAACCAATGAGGTTCAGTCTCGTGTTACGCAGCACGTTTGAGCTTCAGCAAGAACCAATGAGGTTCAGTCTCGTGTTACGCAGCACGTTTGAGCTTCAGCAAGAACCAATGAGGTTCATTCTCGTGTTACGCAGCACGTTTGAGCTTCAGCAAGAACCAATGAGGTTCAGTCTCGTGTTACGCAGCTCGTTTGAGCTTCAGCAAGAACCAATGAGGTTCAGTCTCGTGTTACGCAGCTCGTTTGAGCTTCAGCAAGAACCAATGAGGTTCAGTCTCGTGTTACGCAGCACGTTTGAGCTTCAGCAAGAACCAATGAGGTTCATTCTCGTGTTACGCAGCACGTTTGAGCTTCAGCAAGAACCAATGAGGTTCAGTCTCGTGTTACGCAGCTCGTTTGAGCTTCAGCAAGAACCAATGAGGTTCAGTCTCGTGTTACGCAGCACGTTTGAGCTTCAGCAAGAACCAATGAGGTTCGTTCTCGTGTTACGCAGCTCGTTTGAGCTTCAGCAAGAACCAATGAGGTTCAGTCTCGTGTTACGCAGCACGTTTGAGCTTCAGCAAGAACCAATGAGGTTCATTCTCGTGTTACGCAACACGTTTGAGCTTCAGCAAGAACCAATGAGGTTCATTCTCGTGTTACGCAACACGTTTGAGCTTCAGCAAGAACCAATGAGGTTCATTCTCGTGTTACGCAGCACGTTTGAGCTTCAGCAAGAACCAATGAGGTTCAGTCTCGTGTTACGCAGCACGTTTGAGCTTCAGCAAGAACCAATGAGGTTCAGTCTCGTGTTACGCAGCACGTTTGAGCTTCAGCAAGAACCAATGAGGTTCGTTCTCGTGTTACGCAGCACGTTTGAGCTTCAGCAAGAACCAATGAGGTTCGTTCTCGTGTTACGCAGCTCGTTTGAGCTTCAGCAAGAACCAATGAGGTTCGTTCTCGTGTTACGCAGCTCGTTTATGCTTCAGCAAGAGGTTTGTTCTCGCATGTTAAGCAGGTTCGGTTGAGCTTTCTGTTTCACTGCAAAAAATGCTTTTCTTACTTAGTATTTTTGTCTTGTTTCCAGTCCAAATATCAAGCATTTCTTAAATCAAGATCTATTTACTAAAGTAGTAAAATGACATAAGATATTAAGTCTTGTTTTCTGGGGAAATAAATAAAAATTAAGTAAGATTTTACTTAAAACAAGCAAAATGATCTGCCAATGGGGAAGAAAAATGATCTTGTTTCTGTTTGAATTAAGATTATTTTTCTTACCCCATTGTCAGATCATTTTGCTTTTTTTAAGCATCAACTCACTTCATTTTGATTAAATCCCCCGGAAAACTCATCTAGTAAATGCATCTTTTTTGATATTTGGACTGGAAACAAGACAAAAATACTTAGTAAGAAAAGCCTTTTTTGCAGTGTGTTGGCTGATCAATGTTTATATGTCAATAAAAGACTAAATGAAATATCTTCATCATGTAAAGCAATCGAGTCTCTATATGGAATATTTTTACGACTTGTAGCGTCAAAGTGGTAGTTGTAGCTGTCAATGGAGGGACAGAAAGCTCTCAGATTTCATCAAAAAAGATCTTCATTGTGTTACCAAGATGAAAAAAAGTCTTGCGGGTTTGTAACGAAATGAGGGTGAGTAATTAATCACAGATTTTCATTGTTCATGACACCTCTGGCTCAGCCTGGAGCATTATGGGTGCTTTTTTACGAGCACAGATAAAACCATCTTGTCTGAAAGTGATGTGTCTGCAGTCATTATACAGCGTTCTCTGACTAAGCAGAAAAAAGGTTGATATCGTTTCCTTGAGTGTACGTTTCTGCCGTCTCTCCGTCGGCTTGCGTGAGTTATATGCCAATGAATATTCAGTGGCACTGTTTTTTTAGCGCTCTCTTAAGCTTGACAAATGTTCTTGGCTGACTCTCTCATTCCTAGATATTATTATTTAATGATTAATTAAAATAAAGAATGTTGCCAGGCTACTTTACAATCGGACAAGATGTTGAACATGCACTCTTGAACTCTTTGGCACTATTTGACGTTACTTTATTCATATGTATATTTGGCTGGAAGCAGCTTGTCGACTCAAATATGTAAACCTGAGGAAGAACAAACTGAATGAAAGAGTGCGCTCTGGGATGTTTTATCCACCAGTCTTTGATTAAACACAGGCTACACCAGACTTGTGATATTTTCCTGTTTTATTTCAGGTGAATCCTGATTATGACAGCACGTTCATGTTTGAAAATGATTTCCCTGCTCTCCAGCCTGACGCTCCAGACCCCGGTATGATCCTCTGTCACTTTCACTGCCATAAGACTCAATTACACACTTTCTGCTGTAAAAAAACATAATTTTTGGACCTGTTATATGGTAATGGAAAATCTGGATAGTTGTAATTATGATAATAATTTAGTACCATGCATACTTTACCATTTAAAAGTTTGGAGAGAGTAAGATTCTTTTTAATGAAATTAATATTTTTATTCAGCTAGGATGAATTGAACTGATTAAAAGTGACATTACATGCATTTATAATATTAAATAATATTATAATATCAAATCAAGTAATTCTTTTGAACTTCTTCATGGTTTACACAAAAAAGTGAAGCAGCACAACTGTTTTTTAACATTGATAATAATCAGAAATGTTTCTTTGGCATCAAATCATCATATCAGAATGATTTCTGAAGGATCATGTGACACTGAAGACTGGAGTAATGATGCTGAAAATTCAGCTTTGATCACAGGAATATATTACATTTTACTATATATTCACATAGAAAACATTTTCTATTTCACAATATTTCACAATATTTCTGTTTTTGATCAAATAAATGCAGCCTTGGTGAGCAGAAGGTTTCATAATAATACTAATAATAATTAAAAAAAACTTACAAAACCCAACATTTTGAACAGTAGTGTATATCAAAGTACCATGTTTTTATGATCTTATACAGTATTATGGTACAGCTACAGTACTTTCAGCCGTTATAATAAAAGCAGTTAATGTTCCTGCAAAGTTTAATTGTAAAACTTTGAATGTGCAATTATAGGCTGTATGTCAATGAAGGAGTTCATTCCAGCATATTAACAATTTGCTGATGATTTTTATTACTGGTTCTAGGTTCAGATCATCACCCACTTTTCCAAAGCAAAGCAGCCAGAGGCATTTGGTGAGAACAGTTTATTTCTTCTCCTTAAGAACTCAAGTAGTGTTGGTTAAGTTAAACATCACTATTAACAAAAAAACAAATAGTTTTTACTGTAAGTGCCCCTATTATTATGCTATTTTAAAGGTTCCTTATTTTGTTTCGGAGTCTCCTACAATAGGTTTACATGCCATGAGTAATATTAGGAAACTACAGCGGTTAAAGTTAGGTTCAGGGTTATTACCTACATAAACAGTACATAAATAATATGTTCATGTGAAACAGGACTGTAAAATAAAGTACTATCATACATTTTATTGAGTAAATAAAAAAAAAAGAAAAGAAATAATATACCTGTATTTATAAATGAAATGTTAAATAAGCAAATACATACATACATTTTATTTATTAAGATTAAAATAAAATAAGTACATTTATAAATAAACAGTTCAGTAAGTAAAGAAATAATTGCTTTATTATTATTACTGTTTTATGTTCCATTTAAAAAAAAAACTGGTTGGAAATCATGAGATTAATTACAAATATGTTATTCTGTTGACAGCCACATACATATAAACATTTATAAATAAATATTTATTTATTTATTTATTTATTTATTCATATTTTACAGTATAGATGCCTTTATTTTTTAGGATGTCCCTGGCAAGGGGATCATCAAATTTGGGGGTCTGTAGCATCAAACAAACAAACAAAAAAGTTAGAACAAAATATTTTTTTGCTGTTCCTTATAATAGTTTTACTTTTTTTCAGAGCACATTAGCACAGATTGCCTTAGATCGCAGCGACACTGAGGGATCCTTTGTTAGCACAGTGCATCATCTCAGTTAATGTGCCTCGTGGCCCATGCGAAGCAGTGCTAATAAACTATTTCTCTGTGTTTAATCGTGCTGTGTGTAGAAATTGATTGTGCTACCAGAATTGGGACACCTCAGGAGAGTGTTAGCGGAGAGGAGAGAGCTCAGTGATTTTATGTTCTGAGTCAGATCAAGGCTTTACCACCGTCTTGCTGTGTTAGTGTACTATGTGGATTATTTATAAAATCACCATTGTCCACATTCTCACTTTGGTTTTGTGCTTTTGGTTTATCTTTAAAATGAATTTATGATTGAGTTATTAAAGATCTGTAACCGAAACATTTAAAGGGGTTATATGTAGAATTCAGAAACCCTTATTGTTAGCGACACCGGTGGCCATTAAGTGAACTGCAGCCAGCAACTTATTGTTCGTGCTCGCACATGTAACGCACACAAGACTGAATGTGATTCAAGGCCCCGATAAACTCACTGCAAAGTTTTCTTTGTTCTTTGCTTAGAAGTAAAACGAAGTTGCAACTACCTTTGCAGTGATATTGTATATTGTTAACCAACATCCCGACGCCATCCAAACTGCCGAGAGTGAGGGTTAGATGAATATGCAAATATGTGCTGCACACTTTCCTCTCAATAACAACATAAACACACAACAAAGATGACAGCGGTGTGAAAACAGCAGTTAAAGCATCTGATCGTAGTGATGTGGAAATGTTTGCACCAGTTCTGCGATTCACCGGCTTCATGTCGACAGATGAGGTCATTAAAATCACACTGATATGATAGTTTGATTATAAAGTATATTTAAAGCTATGGTCTACGATTTCAAAGATTGTTCATTATTAATAACCTAGTTTAGATGCTGGTTATGGTTCTACAGTACAATCCTAACAATATGAAGAGAAAAAAGAATGAAAAAAAATCCATTCACTCTATTGGGTGTACAGCTGCAGAGAAGTTGACCAATGTAAGCTGTCCGGCCGGACAGCTTACATTGGTCAACTGCTCTCATCCAATCCCCCGCTCCACTTGACGCTCGCAGGATTCTAACCGTAGAGACGGAACGGACTATTTTTAGCGGAAGCAATACAATCGTTTTTAAATCAATAAACTCCTTTTTAAATCAATATTTTGTGTCAAATTATTGATTTAT